>JBBPMG010000196.1:0-26589 GCA_038090195.1 Boletellus deceptivus
GGAGACCTGACCAATCCTGCAGTCAGGGCCGGCAAGGAGGGAGCATTCAAGGCATCCGTCAAGTTCCTTAACGAGTTTTTCTAGACGCGTCGTTCTAGTGTCCGTATGGTCTCCGTGTATGATCATCGTGGATGAGGAGAATACAAAGTTTGGATCAGCAGTACATGCGTAGGTATCGCTCGCAGATCAAACCTGATTGTGCCGGCCTTTACGGCCTGGACTCAGCTTCTCCAGAGGCCACCATGTGTCGGCCAGCCCCTGACTCATACGCACAAGACATTGGTCGAAATAGAAAGTCGATAAATCATTGGGTACAACCTAAGTACATCGTTCGGATCTAGAAGACAGCAAGCCGTGACCAATCTTTGGATGGTCTGGCCTGCATTGGTCAGTACGATAAATGTTCAGCAAAAGAATGAACATCACGTCCGTGGATGCGTTGTGAAAAGGCACAGCTGAAAATGCAGAATACGGTCTTTGCTCGGTCGTACACGTGCGGTCCGGTCGCTTTGGCCCACCCAATGCGACCCCCGTTCGATCTGATGGGTCAATCTGCTTGACTGACATGTTCGAGCCATGCCTTGGTTAGATTCCGTGGAATGTCCTTGGTATGATGCTTGCCCCGCGCATGCGCTATTTGCTAAGACCGCCTACAAAACACCGCGTCTCGCCGGGTATCGCGACCTTTGTTGCCATGGTGCTTCAGCTCGCGTCTCACCCGCGGTGTCCTGCGCCTTGGCACTCGTCGCCGTCCACACGCTCGTCTGTGAGTATGCATCACGTTCCGAACCCTGGTTGCCAGGGACACCGTGCCATGGCTTCAACTTGAACCTCGATGTTTACGCGTGGGTTGGCCAGTTTCGCATGGCGTGTCCAGGTCCACGCGTCCGTAGCATGAACAACATGCGATACGGGATAACACTGAGGGACGTCACGTACGTGGGTGTCCGCGCATCGGAGATCCGCCTACCCATGTTGTGAAAACGTTCTCACTAGCTGATCTCCAACTTGCGGGCATCGGAGGGGGGGTGACTGATAGCAATCGTGGGAATGCAGCTGTACAGTTATTATGTAACGAATTCGCACTGCGACAGCGATTGCTTTTGATCTGCACCGCTACGGGATTGTGTTTAGCAACCTGGCTTGTCCCAACGGCGTCCCATTTTTTCGCAGACAAACAGGGCAAGGTTTGATGCATAGGCTCCGCGCTGATTCGGAGCATGCCCACAATCATCGCCATCTGACAATACAGGATGACTGCATTGATAAGTGATGACTGATAAGGAGACCGAACACTTACGAGTTACGTGCCCCATGCTTGCTCATGGACGACAGACTGGGCAGAGAAAGGGGACACACCGGTCTGCACAGTCATAGCAGAGGACGTACAGGCAACGAGCAACAAAGTGCGTATGACTAAAAGAGAACGCCCGCGCAAGGGGTACATATGCCGATTGGCCCAAGACAGGCTATAAAAGCAAAGGGACCGCCCGGCTCAGCCCATACTCTGACATGTCTCTCTGCGACAAGTGTATCTCAGGTGCGACTCGCCAGCCTGGCCATGGAGTCGCTAGATGAATGTGTGATCTAATCCCTGTTCCAGGCGTTCGCCACGAGGGTATCCCAGAGGGTACGAAAATCGATTCTCCTTCCGTCGCTCTCACTCAAGCTATTATCACAGGGAAAGAAGAGGTCATCAACGGTGTCAAGACCTACGTTGCGACCCCTCCCGGCAAGTACTCGGAGGACAAGGTTGTCCTCTACCTGCCAGACGTGTTTGGCATCGGGCTCGAGAACGCCCGGGTGCGTCGTACTCAATGCATTGACTCCGTTCCCAGCGCTGAACTATGGTGGCGGGCCCCAGTTGCTCTCAGACGACTTTGCTCGAAACGGGTTCAAGGCATGACAGTGATCACGTTCCCCAGTCGCAGCCCCTTGACCCCACCACGCAGGTTTACGCGATCGATTACCTTGGCGGGGATCCCATCCCACCTGAGGTGCTCGGCGTGAGTTGATGTATACATGGGCGATCTGCGGCACGACGTTCTCATCGTTGGTGGGCAGCCCGGCAGCACCTTCGACTTTCCCAAGTGGCTCTCGAAACACGGTCAAGACGTCACCCGGCCGTACATCGACAAAGTCGTCGAAGGCCTCAAGGCGCAAGGCGTGACGCAGTTCGTGGCAACGGGCTACTGCTTTGGCGGTGAGTCAAGGAAGCGGGCGAGGACGAACGTGCGCCGCTGACTCAGAGGGACGCTGACCTGTCATAGCTCGCTATGTTTTTGACCTCGCATTTGACGGGGTCATCAAGGTCGCCGTCGTCGCACACCCTTCTTTTTTGAAAGTCCCCGAGGACCTCCAGGTCAGGCGAGCGACCCCACACGGTGCTTTACGTATACTCATTTGCACTTGCCTTGACAGAAAATCAAGGAGTCGGGTGTGCCTCTCTTGATCAACAGTTGCGAAACGGACAACCTATTCCCTCAGGAGGCTCAGAAACAGGCGGACGACATCCTCGGCGGAGGTACCCAGGAGTCAGCACTGTACAAGAGGGAATACTTTGCAGGGCTTGCACACGGTTTCGCTGTCCGTGGAGACCTGTCCAATCCCGTGGCAAAAGCTGGCAAGGAGGGCGCGTTCAAGGCATCCATCGAGTTCTTTAGGAAGCACTTGTAATCTTGGCGTTCTGATACTTGTATGATATCTGTGGGGGAAGAAATACATTGTTGAAATACATACAACTTCAGTGGTGAAAGAGCCTCAGAGACGTATGGCAGAACACGATTCCGTGTTCATCCGCCGCCTTGATACACTCGGCATCCATTACGCTGCCACTCGGCGCAGCAAGGTACCTCACACCACTCTTCTTCGCCCGATGGACGTTGTCAGGGAACGGGAAGAACGCGTCGCTGGAGCACGCAACGTCATCCAGCTGACCCGCCCATGCCTTGCGTTCCTCCTCGCTCAATGCTGCAGGGACGGTCTCAAGCTGCGCTTCCCATTGCGCCTTTTCGCCGCCCTCGAGAATCTCCCCGCTCACGAACAGGTCGATGGCATTGGCTTTCTCGGCACGCTTGACTCCATGTTTGAACGGGAGCGCGAGGACGCGCGGGTGGTGGCGGAGCCACCACAGGTCCGCCTTGCCCCCTGCGAGTCGGGTGCAGTGGATGCGAGATTGTTGGCCCGCCCCCAGGCCGATAATGGCACCATTCTTCGCGTATGCGACACTGTTGGACTGGGTGTACTTCAGCGCAAGCGTGGCGACGATCAGGTCCGTCAACGCATTCGAGGAGAGCTGCGTAAAATGTTTCCGTTAGCACAGTGGAGGGAGGGAATGCCAAAGTGAAGGCTTGCCTTCTTATTTTCGGTCACGACGTTGGAGAAGAGTGTGCCGTCGATTTTGGCGTCGTTTCTGCGCTGCTGAAGACTAATGCCGTACACCTGTCGCGTTTCGATTTCGGGAGGGGTATATGTGGGGTCAATCTGCCCTTGGGATTAGCGATCGTCGGAAGATGTGGATGTAAGGATGGACGAGTAAGTCACCTCGAGGACGCAGTACTTGCCAGCCTTTTTCTTCTTCAACACGTCCAGTGCTTCAGGTGTATACCCTGGGGCAATCACACCATCAGACACCTCCCGAGAGATGATCTTTGCGGTCGCAAGGTCGCACGGCGCCGACAGTGCAATGAAATCACCAAACGAGGACATCCGGTCCGCACCTACGTCACCCCAGTCAAATCGACGACGATAAACGCTCTTCCGAGAGAGCTAACCTCGTGCCCGAGCGTAGGCATGTGCAAGTGGCGTCAATGGCTCTTTCAGGTCCTCAACGCCATAGACCTGCTTTTCGATGTCGTTCAATTCGATACCCACTGCAGCACCGGCGGGGGAAACGTGTTTGAACGAAGCAGCTGCAGGGAGATTCAGCGCCTCCTGGAGCTCTCTGACCAACGCATACGAGTTGAGGGCGTCCAGGAGATTGATGTACCCGGGAGATCCACACAACACTATTGCATCGGTGACATCAAGCGCAAAGCGGAGATAACGTGCGGGTTACGCACCCCTGAAGGGCAGTTCGCCCTCGGTTACGAACGCCTGCGCCGGTTTCTGATGCGGATTGGCGCCGTATCGTAACACTAGTCTCTGCAGCGGTGGACTCTCGGCCGACGAGCCGTATTGCTCCCTAAAGTAGCCGCTGATTGCGTCGTCGTACTTGGCGGTCATCTCGAACGCCTTGAGTGCGAGACGGTTCCGCAGCGCCTGGTCCACATCCCCCTTGTTCCACGCTTGCAAGAACGCGTCGTAGTCCGCCGGATCGGATAACACGTGCACCCGCCCGTGGTTCTTGGCCGCCGCCCGAAGAAGAGTGACCCCCCCGATATCGATCTCCTCGACGGCCTCTGCGAGCGTACAGCCAGGCTTGGAGATGGTAGCGGAAAACGGATAGAGGTTGCAGACGACGATGGCGATCTTGGAGATGGACTGGTCCGCCAAGTCGCGCTCGTCGGACGGGATCGCGCGCGCGAGAATGCCTTGCGGGGGTGTGTCTCAGACATCGGCCGACCAAGGGTCGATCGGGGAAAAACGGTTACCTCCATGCACGGCGGGGTGGAGCGTCTTGACGCGCCCACCGAGCATCTCTGGCGCCTTGGTGATGCTGGAGACATCGCTGTGGAATGTGTGTCTAGATCGTATGTGGGGCGGACGGGAAGAGAGAAACGTGCTCAATGTCGATGTTCGCCTCCCTGATTTTTTTTGCGGTCCCCCCAGAACCGATGAGTTGCACACCCGCCGCTCTGAGGCCCTGTGCCAGTTCGATCAGCCCAGTTTTATCGTAGACGGACAACAGCGCTTTAAAACGGTCGGTGAGCTGATACACAACGACGTCAACGAACAATACCAGTTGGCTCGGGCATGGTTGGTGATCAAAAACTGCGGTACCAGTGCGTACATATTATACAGGACACGATTCGATAGATCTATAACGTTACCTTGCTCATCCTGGCCAATCAGTGATTCAAGCTACACTATACAATACAGTACCCAAACAGTGTATCCAAAAAGAAAAGCTCGCAGTGGAATCTGACCCGTCTCACCGACCCTGTACACCTGCCTGCGCAGCCTTCCCCTGCGTTACTGGCATTTGTGGATGCCCAGGTTGTATCCCTGGCGCCTGAGCACTAGGCACACGTCCCATTCCACTCGCCCCCCAAGTAGCATATGGAGGAGCCCTCACAACCGGATAGCTATACATGGTGGCAGGATACTGTGCCATCATCTGCTGGTCTACTGCCTGGCCCTGTACACCCGTGTTCTGTTGCTTCTGTGGCATGTGCATCGTAACTTGTTGATGCAGGTTTCCTGGTGCACCCACGGGTCGGGGCGTAAAGTTGTACGGGGGTGTCATCGTAGGAAGATGGGCAGGCTGGTTCATTTGCGTCAACAGTTGACCCTGGGCTTGATTTTGAGCATGAGCATGAGCATGAGCTTGAGCATGAGCGTGAGCTTGAGCTTGAGCATGAGCATGAGCTTGGGCCTGCACCGCTTGGCTCATCATTAGTTGCTGATAATACTGTATATTTGGATGGGCTGGTTGCGTTTGAGGGGACGGTGCGGGGGCCTGTGGCGCTTGTTGAGGATGCGGCTGGACGGCCGTTTGCTGAGGCGGTAGGGATGCCTGGGCTGAGTAACCTAGCTGGGGTGTCGAAGGTTTGGATTGAGCAGTCCCTGGCGCTACCTGAATGAAGTGGACCCCGCCAGGATTCGCACGATGAGCAGGCGCGGGAAGTTGCGAACCGGTGGCGAGAGGGGAAGAATGTGGATGAGGAGCCTGTGATGATGGTGGACGGGGGGATTGAGTATAGCCACGCTGTGCAGGTGAACTGGCGGCTGTCGGTGTACTGGCAGGGTGTGGCTGATATGGTGCATTCGCAGGAGCGGGTGAGCGTGTATGTACAGGAGGCGATCTTATGGGCTGCTGAGCCTGAAGCTGATTGACAACAGGATGAGGGGCGGGTGTCGCAGTTGACCGCAGGTTCTCGGGTGTATTTGGGTACGGACTTCCGACAGGTTCCTTCTTAACTTGTCTCGGCTTGGAAGGATTGGTAGGAGGCTGTGAAGTAGGACCAGATGCTTGTGTGACGGAGGTGTGTGACAATTGAGCGGGAGTCGATTGTGTGGTGGGCGCCGGAGTTGAACGATTGGGAGGATTTGCTATCACCTTTGCTAACATCGCCTGAGCCTCTGCCTGGCGCTTTTCCTTCATCCGTTTCGCAACGTCCAATATTGAGTAGCTGACGCCACCAGTTCACCAGGTCGCTAAGAATTATCCAAATACCACATACCTTGGGACGTGTGAGCGGTTCAATCTCGGGTTCATGAATTGTATGATCTTGGCACGCCTTGCTTTCTCCGACTCATCCTCCTCCTGTGTAATTGCAGCAATCTTCCGTTTCAACGACACTGGAACAGACGGCGTGGAAACTCTGAGGGTGTGATTGGCAATGCGGGTTAGGTGAGGGTCTGGATCTAGGCAAAGAGGAGGTGATGTGTGCAACTATAGGAGTAAATTAGTTTTGCGGGGGATAAACAGATGACACATACCAGTATTTGTGCCTCCACTTCAAGTACTTGGAGGTCCGTGAGCTTGAAACCAGTTCGTTGATTCATCAGACATAGATCCGCCCACAAGGTTTCGTCGTTGGGGTGAAGAATTACACGACTCTTCTCCGGCTTCTCTAGCGGTGGATCTTTTGCTCTCTTTGGGCGATAGTCGAGAAGTTCAACCAACATGCAACCTGGGAACGAGAACCCCAGTTCGTCTTGAGCAAAATTATCCCATTGCCAAGGCAAACATACCATCGTAGAAAGGCACGCGGGCCAAATCGAATAGCTCGAGATTGTCCACTGGTATACGGTGTGCCCGTATGTCATCCAACAAGGACTTGCAGCGATGAATGCTGAGCGACGAAGATACACGGGATCCATCTCCACTCACCGCGACAGGGTTGTTGTAGAGAAACTTTGGGCCACTGTTAAGTGTCCAGTATTCCGGATAGAGGTGGATGGAGAAGGATGGCGGGTCGGATTCGTACTTGTCCAAAAGCTCTTCCGCAGAGCGCGTGATGTTGTAACCCGTCATGTTAGCCAAGTCGTCGTCGTCGTCGTGCGCGCCAATCAAGGACGGTGTCTAGTTCGGGCTTTGAGAGTACAGCACGTCTGCAAGCTTCAACGAGTGAGCAGTGGCCCCGATGCCAATGAACGAACGCCCGTCAATGAGCGCGTCAATTAACCTGGACAACACAACGCCAGTAAAGCAGGATGTACATAGCCTTGATTACATAAGTAACAATGACAGTAGCCAAACGCTTGTGGGAAAACAACGGGCCCTGTGAGATCATGGAGGCCCAGCTGAGAGAGGTCAGTCTCAGGACACACATGTGCCGCAGCTCAGTTCTGATGGTTATGGTAGTTGCTGCCGTTCATGAGGGACAGAAACCCCTCTGTGCGTCAAATAGCCCTGTCCAACCTTCTTGGCCAGACCCCCAAAGGCTCTCCATATCGCAGGATCTTTCTCCAAGAACTCCAGGGAGGGGGATTGCAGAAGCCCCAAGAAACAGATGTCATCCGCGATCTGAAGATACTTTGTCGAGATCAACTGGTTTGAGCCTCCGCGTGCCGGTCGGGACATTTCGATGACCTCCAATGATAGGCCATTGCGCACGACGCTTTTCGTGCCCTCGTGAATCTTTCAGATTCGCTACTTCTGGCCCCCTTTCTCTACGAGTCATCTTTTCTCGTATTCCTAGTATCGTATATTCTGGTACGTCGTTCTCCTTATCCTCGACTTCGCAGATCCTCTTCATCATTAGCAGAATCCAGACGCAATTCTTGCAGATCTGGCATCAATGCTTTTATCAAACCTTACCACCTCGTCTTCTGCATGTGCTTCCATACTCCATTTGCAGATCCAGGTAGTCCCTTTGATATCAACTACCTCCCCTATTTCGTACCATCCGGTGCAATCAAAGTCGGCCACGTGTTCTTCCCCTGTACCGTACCCTTCAGTGGAGCCGCAGCAAGTTTATGCCCTACCACTTCTCGTTGATGCATTTTCTCAAGTACCATCGAGCTCTAATCCTAACTCGGAACGAAGGCGAAAAGGGGACCTTCATTTCCTATCTGGCGTGTTTGCCAATATCAGCGCAGTGAGTGGTCGCGGAGCCCTCATGTCGCACTCCCCCACTGTCTAATGTAGTCAATGCGTCATTGCAGTCACCCGCAGGCAGGCTCTTCTTCCTGACACCATGTCCCGGAGACGTGACAGTGCCCAAGAGCACACTCAAGTATCCGCTTTCCAACATCGTGCCGTTTACTGAATATCACGATACCATCCGGAGACGTGGTGTGGCTTCCACGATCAAGTAAGTTCGTTTGTTTGTCCTCGATATAACTGATACATTTTCTCAAGGAATTGCGCTTTCCATGCCATCGCGCATCAAGCTATCCTATCACCCGATACGGACAAAGTTGCTGTACCACCATCCACTGAGACTGCACCAGGCATTGATACATTGCCATACATCCTGCTTCCACTGGCTGGGCCAGAAGAACTGGATCTCGAGGTGACCTTCACGACGTGCTGGTAACATACTGTCCATCCTCACTATATTTCCAGGATCAAGAAAAATTGCCCTCCGCCTTGCAGTTTTTGCCACCGACTAAGAGAAGGGAACCAGATCCAGCATTGCGTCTGATTCACGTGGAAACGTTGCTTTTGTTGTGCACTACACGTTGGGGTCGAGACTTCTTGCGAGCTAATGGTGTGTATGAAATTATTCGCGCAGCACACCTGGCGGAGACAGTAGATATGGTATGCTGTGGTCTTCTGTGCTCCGAAACTGTCTCTGAATGGTGCATGGTCAAGGTTTCCGAACACATCGAGCGTCTGGTACAACTCATAAAGGGTACAGAGGGCCCTAGGACTGCCCATGACCCAACATCCATTTCTGAAGAAGAGCACGATGACACCGATGACGAAGACTATAAAATCGAAGAAGTTTAGACGTACCCAGTGACCCTAACTAACGGTCAATAGCACGTTAGAAGCCCCGCCAACTGCAGGGGAGCATGTGCTATG
Organism: Boletellus deceptivus; assembly: GCA_038090195.1. Taxonomy (NCBI): domain Eukaryota; kingdom Fungi; phylum Basidiomycota; class Agaricomycetes; order Boletales; family Boletaceae; genus Boletellus; species Boletellus deceptivus. The sequence continues at coordinate 9,140 of JBBPMG010000196.1, forward strand.
TCAAATGTACGGGGGGACTGAGTGCCCCACGAGTGAGTCAACAACAGCATAGGGTTGTGGTCAGGAGTTCTTAAGAAATAATTTTTATGATGATGAATAGCCACGTATAACACACGCGATGTCACCGCATCCGAGGCTTGACGATTAGAAGTCGGTCAGTCTGGAAGCTCACATTTATTCATTCGAAACAGTTGAACGAACACCCCCATGATAAAACACGCCAGGTTTGCACCCCTGGCTAATGACAGTCCTATGCGCGAGAGCTGGATGTTGAACATCGGTGACAGCTTGCAGGCGATCTGTACACATCGTTTCCACTGAACTCACGCTACCCTTATCGCTAGGCCTGCACTAAGGGGCGAAGTGGATCTTGATCAGCCCGTTATCGTACATGCCGTGACCGGGTCTGTGCCACGGTATGACCCCTTGTTTTAGTGGGACTGAGCACAACAAATGGTGAGACGCTTAACCTCAGTCCCCCCCCCCCCCAAGCCAGTGGGAAAGTGACATTCAAGTTGATCTCAGCCGCAACGGTCCCTCCTTGAGCACTGAGCAGTTGCACCAAACCGTATCCAGGTCTGAGCAACCCTACCATGGGTCCCTTACGGTATGTTGCCAGCCTGCCACATACGTGCATTCTATCTCCAATCCAGATGCGTCGCAGGTTCAGGCTCCTTTATAAGGAAGTTCCTTGAAGGAAATTTTGACCCAAGCTGAAAGGTGAAAAAAAAAGGTAACGTAACGTGGAAACAGGTCTGTCGCAAGGGCGGAAAATGTGTGCAAGTCGACACGTCCCCCCAGCAGCCTGGAAAGATGGATGAACGGCTTCAAGCACCACATCTCGGAGTCACCCACGTCGTGGACAACACAACTTTCATTCTTCTAGGACAGCCTCCTCTCGGCTCCCGTTGTAGTCATTCATGACCTTGTCCCGGACATCCATTACGCACTTTTGTTCAGCAGCATGGGTGCGCAGCTTAGGCACCTGATGCACGCATCAGTCCACGGCTTCCTTCGCACCCCGATATGGCCCACGCTGATGAAAAAGGTCATCCCGTGCGGTGGTAACCGCATTGCGGCTTCCGAATGCGATTTCATGTGTGGCAACACACTACTTGAAGGGGTACAGTGCCTTGTCAGGTGCCGATTGTCCCAGTGAAGCGCTAGAACCTCGACTGAGCGGATATTGACTTGCCGGGCTATACGGACTTCCAGAAGTTCTTCAAGATACATACGTGTGCGATGGCGGTTGGACGGCGGAGGAGCATCGAACACCACGCGATCGTTGCGTTCCAGCGCGTGACCTTGGTGACTGTGTACACGGCGTTCATTACTGAATCCTATAGGCATAAGGAAAAGCAAGCATACGTGTCCATCTTCGCTTGTTCTCCCGCAGCACGCCGCGCCTTTCCCTTGAACCGGACACGGATATCCAAGCACGGACGGCGCGTAGAACCGAACTGGTATGAACGGCCTTGCGGTCTGATAGAAACGCCTGCGGCACCGCCAATATGAATGCTACAAAAAGAAATACAGCCAGGTTAGCTTGCCACCTTACATGTGGCGACCCGCGCCTTTCCATGTCGGATCCAAGAATGGTCCGGGCACCACGGTGGTGATAGCTGACGGGACAGTGATCAAAAATTTTCTCCTTTTTTTTCAGCAACAAGAACAGTCATCATCTCATCCAACTTTTCCTCAGGTGACGACTGCCGATTTCACCGGCTTCAGCGCGTCCTGGACGGGTTCCAGCGTGCTCTTCGCGGTCCCTGGATCCCTTCCGTCACGTTGGGCGTTTTTTAAAGTGAATTCAGGGTTATGACGTTGGGTGACGGCGTGCAACCTAACTTTGTCCCACAGGCGACTAGCGTGTCACCCTCCCCTCCCCGCCCTTGGGTCCTGTCACACATGCCTGATATGCCTTTTGTGGGCGTTTTTCCCGTGCCCAGCTCTGTCAAGCCCACCAAACCACGAGGCCGCGCCAGGGTCTTTGCCAACGCCAGACTGATGGCTTACGTGTGCCACATATGTGCGGGATGTCCTCTCAAGGTTAACTTCCTGACGGCGCCATGCAACCCCCCCTCCCCTAAGTCGCGCGGCTATCACGAGGGAGCCGGAACTTGGCGGTTACCCTCTTCCAGTGCCTGATCCTGTTTGGAGATCGCTCCGATAAGCTTTGATGAGGAGAGAGGGCCTGGCCGTGGAATCTCGCAGCGTATATCCAAAACCTTTTTTTTTTCTTTTTTCGTGACGCTTGTCTGTTCGTCAACAGAACATCCGTGCATTTCTACCACATGCATCTCGTCGTTGAAAGAATCGAACCTGATCAATGCAAGACGTGTGCGTCACGCCACCCCTCGCGCACAAAAATGTTGGCACGTTTACAAACAAGAAGAATAAACTCGTCCATAAATCAGCGTTGGGGGGCTGGCTCTCACAAGGGGCACATGAGAACGCACGAGCTTTTTTTTCTCTCGCTGACGAACCCTCTTACGCAATGAATGGTCTATCCCCTCCTCCCGTGATCACCAAAGTCGCTCCTGCGGTCCTGTGAACCGCACGAGCCTTCGTCCTCACTTCCTCCGCTAGAGAGCACGTTGGGCTCGTTTGTTGGGTGCTGTGAGGCCTGACCTCCGTTATCGCCAGTGCGCGACCGTGTTTCTCCTCGCGCCCTTTTTTTAAGCTGCCCAGTTAATTGTTTAGAAAAATAAAAAGGGTAAAAGGGAACAAATGTCAGAGCGAAAGAAAGTGAGACAACCCCTGTGACGTACAAGTTTAGCATACACGAGGCCACAGGCGTTACACAGCGTTCTCGGGCCTGTGTTCATACCGTCAGCGCACGCAGGCGACCGGGAGTAAAATGAACTTGCCGAGAGGGCCACGACGCCATTCAGGCGTTGATGTCGCGCTGCATCCGAGACACGTTTGACCCTCTTGCGCGTGTTCATCCCCTTTCTATATTAAAAAAGGGGGGGGGGTGATCAGTACCATGTTATTCGGGCCCCAAACTGCCTCCGCGGCATTTATTTACCTGTCGTTTTGACGCAGGCGCGTCCTTGTCGCCGCCGACCGTTGTCGAAGGCCGACCGTCGGCGTTTGGTTGTGGGATCGCGGATTGAATCATCTGTGCGCCATAAGTTGCGGACTGCAACATGCGTTCAATGGTTTCTACCGCCGACGGCCGCGAGGCGCTGAGCGATCCACTCGTCATATTATTAGCGTTATCCATGATGAGTCGATAGGAATCTCGAATCTGGGGGAATATGAATCATCGGAACAAGGCAAGGCCGGAGAAGGTCGCATTGTGATTACCTTGGCAAAGTCTGGGCCAGAACCTGTGGCGACTGCGGGGGCAACGGCCGGTGAGTCCTTTTCCCTCCGCCTGCTCCGCGGTGGAGAGGAATTGTGCGAAGAAGCTGGAAGCGATTGCGAATATCCGCTGTCCTGCCTTCTGGGTTCATGTGGCGGTGGGAGGTTGCCCGGAGGGAAGCCGCGCGCATCTGGGGTGGAAGCGGGGGGAGGCGCATCCGGCCGAGGAGCGGCAGAGGGGTATGTCATCTCGGCTTGCATGGACTGGGAGGTAAACGGTTGAGGGTATTGCTGTGGCGGCCAGGATTCCTGCTGCCACTGTTGGGGGTGGGTGGAAGAGATGTTGTACGAGGCCGGGGGGTAGGTGGTGGAGGATCCATATGGAGGCGACGGCTGAAAATTTGGCTGCTGCTGTGGCGACTGGGTTTGCGATGTGCCGGAGCGTACTGCACGCCCCGCAGCCTGGGCGGGGGGCGCCGCAGCATGCTCGAACGGAGTGGTGGGATACGAAGAATAGTCATACGAGGAGCCCGTCTGGTGATGGTGATACATGTAGTCTGCAGGACGTAGGGATGGGCTGCTAATGGAGACACGGCGATGGTACGCGCTTTTATGCGTGGCGCTATCGCTGGAACAAGGGAGGTGTGCAAACCCGGAACGCGAGCCCGGGTTAGGAGTTTCTGGGACGGTTGGCACGAGGCTAGCTATAAAGCCGAAATGAAAGGATGACTGAGGAAGGGATCAGCATCGAAGGACGTTAATGATTGGCTTCAGCACACAACGGCGAGCCAGGAGAGCAGGCGGCTCCGCTCCTCACGGCCGATATGGCGGCGCAGCTGGGCTGGGCGTGCCAGAGGCGGAGGAGACGGATGTGCGCGGGGCGGGAAGAGATCGGGAGGAGGAGACCTCACGTTTTGCAAGCTCTGTGCTGGGATGCCAGCGGTGGTGGGCGTTTAGGCGAGCAGCATCAAAGATCCTGTGAGAGCGACGGCGAGACTGCGCTTATTTGATTCCGCTGTCCAACGCCAACGTCCAACGCCGGCTAGGGAGCAGTAAGTATGGCAGGCGGACTCGATCGCTGGTCGCCTCGGGAAGGGCATCAGCACCGACTATCTACGATCTCGTACGCCCAACGTCTGCCCAGCACCAGTACTCACACTGTCCCGGGCCCTTGATCTTGCCAGTGAACCCGCGAGGACGCCGCACCGCAGCCAGCCAGCCGGTCGACAGAAGTTAATTAGGGTGGCCTCTGAGAAACAGCGACAGCGCTTCCCCAAATTGCCAGATATGACCAACACGCGTGCATCATCCTACCCAAATGTCCGTCCATTAGATAAAATGCAAGACATCGATGCGATAGCGACTCCTTCATAATCACCACGGCACGTCGGGCACTAGAACAGCACTCCTGGTCGAGCACAACGTCATCCTGGTCCTATGTGCTCTGGTCCCCTTGGCCTCCCCCCATCCGACCCCTCTCCTCGCTCGCCAGGCCTGCCCGCGCCGGCAGCGCTTCCCAAACACTCCCCCTCCTTCTCTTCTTCGTCTGAAGTCGGCTTGGCCGCACTCTTAGCGCTTCCGAGTCCGCTCGCACGTTCCTGTGCTCGCCTGCGTCTACGGAGAATTTGTTTCCGGTCCCGAATCGCCCGACGATACTCGGACCCGTCACCATAGAACAGCGAGTACTCGCATCGCGGGCAAATCCACTCATCCGCAGGGTCGACTATCTGCGTCTTCAGCACAGCCGTCTCCTTTTTCCGTCGACGAGGAGGCAGCTCTGCAGACAGAAACCGAAGAGGTGGAGGTCCGAGTGCGTTCTGCGCGTTTAAGGTGGCCTGGGCAGGGTAGTGCTGCCCGGATGGAAGGCGCGATGGGACGTAATTGTTACGGTGGTGCGGATTTGACGCAATAGCCAGTGCTTTACGCTTTTTCTTCTTGTTCCCGCGACCTTTTCCTGATGGGGACAAATCTAAAGGGTCCGCCAAGTGGTCGCCACCCGGCAGGGGGGTCTGCACCTTGCTCGTCCGTTTCGTCCGAGAGGTTCTGCTCGTACCAAGCGTCGTTTGCTTTGCTTCTGCTGCGGCTTTAGCAGCTCTGGCTGCCTGTCGCGCGAGCTCAGCTTCAAAGCGTGAGCGAAGTGCCAGCACCTCCTCTTTTGTAGCAATGAGGCGATCATAAGCTGAGGTAAAAGCCGAGATGATCAAGTTTCTAATCAACCATCACGAAACCATCACTCACTCGCACTGGGAAACGTAAATGTGAACTGCGTGGTCGGGAATGAAACGCCCTTTGGTGTGGCTCTGCCGGCGGACGCCTGCGCCGCTGTTGCACGGGCCAATCGAGGACCCCGCCGACGAGACAGTCGCACTTTGGGAGGTGTAGAGTCCGGGCTGAACATGGTGCTAACAAAGGGCAAGTGTGTAGAGAGTGCCTGATCAAGCGCGAGCGCATCTCCGAGGGATAGCGCACCAAGGACAGCCGCAAGCTGACGCTTTCTATGTTTGAGCAGCTCCTTGTGCTGCAAGCCCGCAAGGGTGGAGGGACTGATCTTGCCTTTCCATGGCAGCTGAGCCACCGAAGAGGGTGGAGCAGCGAGGATATCGAGATCTTGATCTGGCCTTTCCGTCGACAACACGCTGTCGCCCATGTCTTCTTCCACGCTGAGTGGCAAGCTCACCTCCCTCCCGTTTACGGACCCAGACATGTTTGCCGGAACCTTCCTCTTCTTCGTGTTCCCTGGCTGCTGCAAGTGGTCTGCGTAATCACCTTCACTGTGATCCTCGTCCTGCTTTCCAGATCCCAGCCCCTCTGCGAATCGCTGGTAGGCAGCACTCATACCAAACGTTTTGGAAAAGGATCCAGAGAGATTTCCGTCAAGTGCCATGCTCTCGACGCCTCGTGTGATATTGCCACCGCCGAGCACGGAGGAATAATAGGACTGCAAGGTCATGTGTGATGAAAGAGAGTCTGCACGCGCGATGAGCTCTTCTGCGAGCGATTCTGCACCACCAAGAAGGTCGGCCATGGGCTGAATGAGGTGGCCTGGCTCAGAGACCTGTGCAACAAGGTCGGATGTGCGTCTGCGTTTAGGTAACGGCTTGAGCCGCCTCAGCGGAGGAAATTCAGGTGCATCAGAAGAGCCTTGGTGATGCATCGTAGCAAGGCTTCAGAACGAAATTTTCAAGTCTGATCTCAGAACGAGGTGGTAAAGAAACACGAGCCGACGTGGAGCCGCCCTCCAACACAAGGGCTTTCTCCGACTGCAGTGGCACCGATCAATACACGTCTAGAGGCGTTGCCATCAAATACGAAAAAGGAGTACGATACGATACAGGTATGCGATGCTCTAACAGTTAACAGTGTCTCGTGATGCTATGAGGGGATATCAAACTAATGTCCGACTTGCGCATCGCAATGCCAATAAATCATGGGGTATCGCGAAACGAAAGACAGACACAGGGTAGGATGTGTAGCTGCTCATGGTCTACGACCCGCCGCTTACGTCTATCTATAACGAGGACGGGAATGAAGTGACGGTGGCGCGTGGGGAGTGACAGGTCGGCAAGAGAGAAGAGTGAGAAGACGCGCCCATGACAATAGAAACACAAACGGGATCAGGTAGGCCGTATAATTTTCATGTTGAGCAGGTGCAACGAGACAAATCCATTCGTAAGAGCAGCGCAAGAGTCCGAGCGATTGAGAGACAGAGCGAGAGAGGGGCAAAAATCCGGTCTTAAGTGATGTTTTCATGCAAGACCGGCTGGATAATAAAAGCGCTTGCAAGACCGCGTGTAATGCATGAGAGTGACGACAGTTGCAGTGGATGTTGAGGCTTCACCACCAGCTGGATCCACCGTTGCCAAAGCTATTTCCACCTCCACCATACCCACCGTAGGATGGTCCTCCCCCATACCCTCCCCTACCACTGTAACCACTGAACCCTCCACCACCATAAGAGCTACTCGACTGGCGATAATCGCGATTGCCTCCACGACCTCTGCCACCTCCTCCGCGACCACGGCCACGATAACTGCCGCCGAAGGCGGACTCCTGGATGACGGATTCCAACCAAGCAGGAATCTCCTGATTGGCTTCACGAAGGAGTTCTACTAGATCTCTCACGATATTCTTGTTACCGCGATTGAAGAATGCAGTAGAGACACCCGTGTTACCCGCGCGGCCAGTACGACCGATTCGGTGCACGTAGTCGTCAATGTCAGACGGCAGATCGTAGTTGATGACATGGGTAACATTGGGAATATCGAGACCACGAGCAGCAACAGCGGTAGCGACGAGAATAGGTGTCCTTCCAGTGCGGAACGTTTGCAGTGCCATTTCACGCTCACGCTGAGAACGATCGCCGTGAATGGACGTGGCCGGGAGATGGTTTGTCATGAGAAAGTCGGAGAGCATATCAGCCATCCTCTTGGTTTCAACAAAGACGAGGGTTAGACCGCCCGGAGGTTCGGATGCAAGCAGATCAAGCAGGACAGAACGCTTGTCATGGTCTTCAACGTACTCGATCTTCTGCGGGAGGGGTTCTGAGGTGGATCCCACTCGCCCAACAGACAGGAATATGTAGTCCTTGAGGAAGTCACGAGCCAACATCTGAATATCACGGGGGAAAGTGGCGCTAAACATAAGTGTTTGACGATCCTGGACACCAGGCATGTCTTCGCCTTGCACGATGCGTCTGATCTGGGGCTCAAAACCCATATCAAGCATGCGATCGGCCTCATCGAGAACAAGGTAACGAATGTTTGCCAGGCTGATACGACCCCGCTCGATAAGGTCCACGAGACGTCCAGGAGTAGCGCTGAGGAGGTCACAGCCGCGCTCGATCTGACGCAACTGTTGGGTGATATCGGCACCGCCATAAACAACGGCGGGGCGGACCCAAGAACGATAGGCGAATTTACGGGCTTCATCGTGGATCTGGCTGACCAGTTCGCGGGTAGGAGCCAAAATGAGGGCAGTGGGGAAGGCTTTACGTCCGCGCGAGTAGCCTATCTGAGGTGTCTCAGCAGGAGGAGCACGAGGCCCAGAGGTGAAAGACGCTGATAGGATGGGAAAGAGGAAACCTCCCGTCTTTCCCGAGCCCGTCTTCAATCGTACATTAACTGACACGCTCACTCGCAAAGTGGAAAGGGGACTTACTTGGGCACAGGCCATTAAATCTCTATTGGCGGCAACGATGGGGATGGAGTACTTTTGAACCGGGGTCGGCGTAGTGTAACGAGCGAAAGAAATGTTTTCGAGAAGAACAGGATCTAGCGGCGGATTCGTGAATGCAACGACGGGTTCGGGTACTCCGGCACCAGTAGCTTCGACAGGGATATCATCGTATTTTTCAAAGTTGATACCAGTATGCTGCTTGGACGGATCAGAAGGGTCTCCAAAAAGTTCCTTTTCCAGACGCATGCTGCGAGAACCGACAACATGAGCGCCGTTGCGCCAGAAACCGGCTCCAGGCGTGTCACGGGGAGGGCCATCTCCTCGACTCTCTTTCGAGGACCAGCCATTTGTGGAAGGGCGGCCTGCCCAGTCATTTACAGCAGCCCCACCGCGAGGGGAGCCAAAGGCGCCATTCCCAAAGTTGCCAGGTCTACTCCGTTCATTATGTCCACCACGCAATGACTCAAAGCCACTGCGAGGCGATGCGCGGGGGTCGTTCCAGCCGGTCCTGAATGAGCGCCAGTCAACTGCGGACACCGATACAAGACGACATATACTATACCCGTCAGAGGATGGTGTCGGAGAGGAAGCAGCGCGCTGCGCATTTCTCAAGTGGGGGGGAACATATGTAGACTTCGTCCCATCGATACCAAGAGAAGCTGTAGACCGTGAATATAAAAATTGGAGGGAAGGCGGGACAGAGAACTAACCAAACTGAGTCTCAAGACTTCCGTTACCGTTTACAATTCCATTGGTCATATTAGAAGAGAATGAGGAACTCCGATGTTCTTTTTTTTCTGTACCAGGTGTGTGTGTGTGGAAAGTCGCTGATGGGGGAAAAGGAAAGAAAGCCAAAAAAGACGGCGTCGCACACGGAAAATTAGCTGGGAAATGCTGACGAATGGTATCCATGCATGGATATCCTTTTCCACGCTCCACTGCCTTGGCGCCTTCGGTGATTCAAACGTTGGCCTGCAGCAGCAAGGCCGACATGGCCCAACCCCAACTTCAGCAACAGCCAGGGCTCCATCTGGGGCAGCCGAACCCGATGCAGCGACCGTCACCGATGATGCCTGCACCACAACCAGACCCCGTCATGCAGGCGCGCATTGACGCCGACTTTCGTCCAGTCGATCTTGTCGTCGGCGGTCCCGGTCACGCGTTCGCGTTTTGCAACAAGCACAAGGTCGAAAAGTGCGACGAATGCAATCTGGACTTCACTGGACTCAACCGCATCTCCAAAATCTTTGTCACCAACCCTACCCTCCGCTGCCCGCCGCCTCCAAACGTCGTTCAACAAAAGCTTTCACAGGCAATCACCAACACAAAAGACGAGGGAAATGTACGCATACAACGTTCGGTGTTGCCTACACAGTAGCTTATACCGTAGGCAGAGCCTCTACAAGCTTGGTAAACGCAAGGAAGCTCTTTCCAAGTACAATCTTGCTGCGAGCATTGCAATGCAGCGGCCACCTTGGGAAACGTCGGGAGTGTTCAGAGAGGAGCTATCCACCGTGATCTCCAATAGATCGACAACTCTGTTTGAGCTTGGTGACTACCTTGGCGCCCTCGCTGACGCGGAGACAGTCATCGCCATTCGCCGCAACTGGCCCAAGGGCCATTTCAGGAAGGCTAAAGCACTCGTGGAACTTGGTCAACTCGATGAAGCCATCGAATCGATATCCCTCGGCTTGCAATTTGAACCAAACAATGTTGTGAGTACTGTTTTGTGTTCCCCTACGCGTGCTGACCCTTGTACAGGAATTGAACAGTTACATGACTGAACTTCAGAAGCTTGCCGAGACTCGCGGCTCCGCAGCGCCTACATCTGAAGATACAGCACCTCATGCGCTTCCACCAGAGTAGACGACTCTTGTGTAGCTTATCTCCAACCGCACCTACACTGTACCACTTGTGTTCCGTGTTGAACTACGGGTACTGCATGCGACACTAGATTGGTCTCTAACCTATCGTTCTGGTCGTCCTCGCTATATGACACCAGACATATCGTCCGCTTGAGAGATGATTGGCAGATGTGTCGAGAATTCCCCCGATGAAGGTACACGTTATGAACTCAGAAAGTGAGCCGTCCCTAATATGGCTGGCGCCGACTATTCTATTCTTGTTTAGTTCCAGGCCCTTAGCCGGCATCTGGTGAGCATGTGCTGTACTATATTAGAGCACGACGGCTCGTAGCTCCCGTGGTAGAAAGAGGCATTATCTCAAACGTCGGGTGCCATGTAACGCACTAGCCCCCGCATGCGCCAAGTGCTGTCAGTGTCCTTCTGTTAGTGCTGCGGAGGTCTGCCGGCTTCAGAGTCATTGTATTCGATGTCTCCTTGCACGTCCAATATGCACGGAACCTGCCACGGGGACTCTGTATCCAGTACGCTATGCCTGTGTAGATGGCGATGCCGGCGATGGGATGGGCGAGGCGGCCGTCCCGTTCAGTGTTGACCAGCTGGGCGACGAGTCGTTTTCTCGATATTCAGTAGAAACTGGAGACAAGTGGACCACTTCATAAATAAGCGGAATCCATGAGGTCGGCAGCCGAACGAAGTAGAACACTCCATCGCCCATGAAGCCACAGATGAGAGCACCTCGGATGGCCAACCTTGCCAACTGTATCCCCTTCCGCAGCGTCCTGTTTCATCGACATTCCGCCTTTACCGAGACTTTAAAAAGGGATCTTATTGCCGCCCGGAGAGAATGGGCGACCAGGTCTTCCTTGGTGATCGGGTGACAGAGCACGGCCCCTTGTCTGCGACATGTCGGCGGCAGGACGAGGATGCTCGAGTACACCACGTTTCTGCAGTCTAACAACGCGCTGCGGTCCCATCCGAACGAATCTGTTCTGCCAGGACTGTGTCCACGAGATAGTAAACTGGCGTCGACGGGGGACTCCGTACGCTAATGCGGCATTATAGCAAAATCGGATACATGCAACGAACCAGAGGCGAGGGGTGGAGGACAAAAAAGGCCCACTGCAAACGCCTCCCCATCAACTTATCGACGAAGTCGACCTCACTGTACGCACATCGTCAGCCTTAACATCCACAACGATGGCAGGCATCGTCCCGCTGACTGTCCATCCCACCGCAGGACTACGGTCTGAGTTTTCAACTCGTAGAAAGAACTCTGGGAGTAGAAGGCCGTCGCTGTTACCCTCAGTAAGGACAACACCATTCGCAGAAAGATAGAACTGGATTCCCGCGTCAAGAGCTTTTTGAACATTTACAAAGATGAGAATTTGCGACGAATTGCGCATGCCTGTTGTATTCAAGTGCAACTATGAACAATAACCACGATGCCTCGAAGGGAGGGAACCTACCACTGATAACGCCACTTCCTGGAACATTTTGTGCGAGGTGTATGTGGTTTCGCCGCATTTTCGACAAGCCTTGGGTGGCTGGAAGGGGAAAAAGCATCGGCAACGGAAACGGGAAAGGGGAAGAAAACGCAGGGACGAACCTATCAGCTGCCAAGCTTGTCGTGTCGTGCCGTGGACGGCCATTGGTATCTCAGACGCTGACAAGATTGGTCGCAGATCAAGTTCAATACTCTAGATCCTTTGTTGGGTAGTGCTTTGGAGTTGCGGAACGACGGACCTTCATAGAATGACCTTGATTGGCGCGTATCCACCATACATCCGTGCCAGCGGATCCCGACGTTTGCGGCTCAAACAGAAGGTGGTAACGCGACTTTTGGTCGCGTTTCACGACATCTTGTAGGCGCATGAACGTCACATCCCTGAACATGGGGTTGGAAAGCTGCCTGGCGGGGTGAGCTTCACTGATCATCAACGCACGCTGTCACGAGCTCACCACATCCGAAACCTTTGCGTAACCATCCTGGCGGATATTCAAGCCAGCCTTTTCTGCACCGTGGCGAAGTAACCACGAGAGGCTTTTCGAGAGTCGTATGTCTGCGGAGTCCCTTGGATGACCGCGCTGTTTAGGAGGAGGCCCTCTCTGCGCCTGCTTGTCTTCTCCTTGGAGTTGTCGGCTCATCTTGGGATAGCGAATGTAGTGTCTTTGTCCTCTAGACGTGATGATCCTGTTCAGACTTGCAGCGTAAGATCCAGCAGGGATGGTGATGGTTGGCATCCACAGCCGTGATTTTGTGCGGAACTGGGCAACGTGCGCCGTCAGCGAGTCAGCCCCACTCGGGTGCGCCAGCGACAGCCTCATGATCGCGTTTCGTTCCAGTCCGCGTCAATCTGGCTTTCTACCGTCCCATTAAAACAGGTCCCTTCAGGATGACCATCCACTCGTCCTCGAGGTTAGCAGGTCTCAAGGATTATCTCTCTCAGCACGAAATTAGGATTTCCCTGCCATCGCGACGGGCGGCTACGTCAGGAGAAGACAGTCACACCCAAGCACGCAGCACGATTCAAAGCTGGAGCAAGTGGGCAGGCCAAAAAATCCGAAGGGCCACCGCAGACGCCGCCACCGTCGACGAAGTCCACCTGTTCCCCGGTTGGGCGACCAAACGTCCACATACTTCCCGCACTGGCGAGCCCGGAGGTAGGCTACTTGTTGTCATCCCATTTCTGCACTAAATATTTCCTCACAGGTCCCTTCGATGTCGTGCTGCACATCTCTGGGTTCGCAACATCCCGCCGAACGCCTGAGCTCCTCACTCGTTCGCAGCGTGCTTTTCTGAGGTTGGCCAGAAGTATGGATTCCCTCTCTCAGGTGTTGACGCGCTGTATCTTGTTGACTATCACGATAGGCTTTGTGTTCGCTCCCAAACCACAGCCCATTTTAGACCCCGAATTACAATGGCTGCGTCTTCCACCCCGACCGGATGAAATTTCCGACGATTACGAAGTCGAAAATCTTGACGCTCATTTTCGTAACAGCGGGAACCACAACTATGACATGGACGACACCCTGTCTACTCAATTAATACCAGTGGACGCTATACCTGCCGAGTTGGCGCGGTTGCATGAAAACCTAGAGTCACGACTCAAGCTATTCTGGGCATCATCGCTATCTTCACGCAGAGTTCAAGTCTCTGTTTTCCTCCAGCCGCTGGACCCTCTACACTGTCGACTCTCAGTGGAACCTCAACCCCTTTTGACTCACGAGATGCTAACTGGTCCAGATGGATATTTTTCAGGTTCATTCAAGGTAGATTGGCACGATATTTGCACGCACTCAGTTGGCCTGCATATGGCATCCAATCAGACACACATTGAGCATGAACTACTCGTGCAAGCGCATATCGTTAACACGGAATCCGCGCCGGAGCTGCATGAAACACCCACAAATACCATACAAATACCAATAACACATTCAATCGTACGCATCATCTCCGATATTGATGATACCGTGAGGGTTTCAAGGGTCATGGATGGCCCACGTGCAATCTTCAATCAAGTGTTTGTTAGAGACTTGGAAGATTCGATCATTCCTGGAATGGGTGAATGGTATAGTGCCATGTGGAAGTGCGGGGCTTGTTTTCATTACGTGGTTCGTCCGTATTCTCCCATCTTTTCGCAAGATTGCTCACTCCGCGGTAGTCAAATTCACCTTTCGAGCTTTTGCCGGTGATAAATCAATTTATCACCACTTCGAATCTTCCCCTCGGTTCAATTCGTCTGCGCTCGTACGCGGGACGCTCCCTGTTCAATGGTCTGTTGTCAGCTCCAGCAACCAGGAAGAAAGGCAACCTTGTCGAGGTCCTGGACCAATTCCCAGACTCTCAATTTCTTCTCGTTGGGGACTCAGGGGAACAGGATCTAGAATTATATTCTTCCCTGGCTGCAGAGCGGCCAGGTCAGGTTGCTGGCGTATTCATACGAGATGTGAGCGCTGTTGGGCTTGAAGATCCGACTGGGATGAAGGCGGATTGCGGATTGACTTACTCGCCAATGAAGTCATGGCCGAGGGGCACCACACCCTCCCCAAGCGGTACACCATCTCGTGTGGTGCCGAAACGCGCGGCTTCAGATACGGACGTTTCCCCTTCCCACCCTGGAGCTGTCCGCATCCCTCGACCGACCAAAAAGGGAAGCCTCCCCCCTACATCATATTCGTTCGAGTCTTCGTCTGATCTGAAGCCCTTGTCCCGTGTATCGGAAGACTCGTCGAGTTCCATCGCCTCGACGAGTTCTTCTGTTTCCTCGGGTGCACGCCCAGTACGGCCCATCATGGAAGGGGAGAAGAGGCGATGGGATCTACAAAACCGGGTAAATAGGGCGCGGTTATTGATGCCGTCACACGTCGCGTTGAGAGTCTTCGAGGACCCAAAAGATTGCGTGGAGGCAGAGCAGATCGTACGACGGCTCGCGGGTGCGAGGTAGTCACGTTTTCAGGTCAGGCCGCCATGGTCCGCCCACCAACCGTGCCGCGTTTGTCTGGTGTGCACACGATTCTGTACAAGTCCACAACCATTAATTTATCGATGATTCTGCCTTGTGGAGCAGGTCTCACAGATCGTTGTGATGATTCATCCAGTGATTGCTCTTGTACTCACCATCTCGTGTTCAGTGTGCACGTGGAGGGTGTGCTCGCAGAATTCAGGGTGGATTCGATCACTCCTATGTTGCGAGCGCACACCTCAAGGCAGGCAAACGCGGCCGAAACCAAACTCTATTGCGATCTTGTACAGGGTCCCATCGGCAAGGACCGTTCTATGGCTACACTGGGAGAAATCGAGACAAAGTAGAGTGCGTCTTCCACACAATAGATCCTCTAGCGGAGTCTAGTGGAATTTCCGCCGTTGGTGGTGGTGTTGCTATCGCTGCAGCCGCCACTTTGGGTGCTACCGCTCTCAGTCGGCTTATCCGGCTTTCCCCAGTAGAGCTGCTTGATCGCAGCTTTGAGGGGGACGGTGTCACAAATCTAATTGACCGTCAATTATCAGCCAAACCGGGTCCAGGGTTTCCCCAGAGGGCTTACCTCGGCGATGCGCATGGTTTTCGGTTCTAGATGCAGGCAAATAATTAATTGAAGCTCGTTGTCGGTTTCTGCTCGTGAAGGTAAGTGACCGATGAGGGACTGAAGAAGTCTGCTGACCAGCTCAGCGTAGAAGGTATGTTGACTGAATCGTCCTCTCTCCGATGCTCACGTCTTTATACCGTGGTTTGGCAGGGCCCTCCAACGCCTCCTCTCTGGACTTTCCCGGCCGGTGCCGGAAGGCGTGGAGGGCTAGCGCCAGACTGCCAAATCAAAAATGATTTACCGAGATCGTGCTAGGCCACTGCAGTGCTTTGTTCATTGTTCCTAGTTTGACACGGTGTGCGTCGTCGGGGTCGAGCATGACGGAGATGAAACCTGAGCTGCGATCATTCATAATGATGGACCAGTAGTCCTATCTGTATGTAGCCCGTGGGTCGCGTGCGATGAACACCAAGTGTTTGGATTTTGGATCGCTGCCGATACCAACAAGGACAGGCTTATGCGCAAAATTTCCCAAGCCTTCTGTGAACGCCAAGCCACTGGTCCCTTTTTCTTCGGTGGCCATCCATGTCAGGCGCTCGCCAGTTGGTCAGGTGAACTTCGTTTCATGTTTCTATCTTTGGTTATGTAGACGATTGATCGTCTCAGCGCTCCATCGTGGCTCCCCGAAGCGACCGGGGAGGTCGTAATGGAGTGACACCGCACAGTCAGTTGGTGGGATACTGGCATGGACTGCTTCTTGATGATCTGATATTGATTCTTAACTGCATTGACGTTTCTCGTGTTCTGTGCACCTTGTGTGTTTAGCCCATGTCACCAGTGAAACCCATTGCCTCGGCATCAGAATTCGAACCAGTGATAACAACCATAGAAAGAAGATAACCAATATGAAAACAGGACAGCCATCACTTGAACAAGACAAGGTGGCTGGTGGAATGACCGTCGCTACCGACGATCACCTTGTCATGTCTACAGCAATTTTGCGATGCCACCTAGTCGGGAATTCATTTGAGTGAAACAGATTCCTCACGTTTTTTTAATTCATTGCACGAGACGTCCGCAAGTTTGCTACTCCACGACTCAGCGTTTCGGATCGACAAGAACCCAAAAAAGTAAGTGACCGTCTTGAATCCTTTATGAGTCGACTATGTGGAACTCCCAGCACAAGTAGGATAAGCTGATGAAGAGGGTCACAACGGTTTCCAAGGAACTCCGTGCTTGCCCGGAACGTTACAAACCACGCGCCTGATCGGTTCCGGGATGCCTCTCGCCGGGAAGTGTGAAACGTTTTCCAGCTCCAACGACACATACAGGCGATGTCATCAAGGATGGATCTGTGGCGTTGGGCATTCATATGTGGCATAGTAGAGCACGACAGAACCTATAAAGTCACTGCCTTGACCAACCAAGCTAAGCTGATGGACTGTGGACACTTGACGGATAATTCTCAAGATCGGTGAAAAGGCACGGTGACAAGGAGCGGCGGTCCCGTGCTCGGGCGATGCCCGAACTGCCTAATCATTGGATTATAAAACGGATGATGCAGCGCGCCAACATTCTTTCCCAGCTGAATAAATGATTAAAAAGCAGTTAAACATTGCAAGGCAGGGAGCGGCGGTGTGATGCTTATAATATCACTTTGTGCACTGGGGAACCGGCTCGTCATGTCGAGTCATCGACATCATCGGCTGATTCGCGGTGAAATGTCTTTAGGGGATGACCGCGACCAGTAGCCTGCGCACGGGGGGTACATTCAAGGAGCAGGCTCTCTAAACCAGGGTCACACTGCGTCCAGACGACGTTGTTTTCGTGGTCACACAAGTGAGCCGAACCTGTTGATCACCAGTTCTCTTGGGTGGGACATAGACAAATGACAACGGTACCTCTGTGACGCTCTGGCCATGACAGACCTGGATCCAATTCATCTCCTTCGCGAGTACAGGAGCGGAATGGATGGCTCTTTTTGTGCAACAAACATGTGCCTCGGTCGACGATGATTCAATTCGTATGGTGGACGTTATCCGGAACCATGGGAGCAACAAATGCCTAGAGCCGTAC
>JBBPMG010000196.1:26599-38250 GCA_038090195.1 Boletellus deceptivus
GAGCTAATTGTTGTCAACCAAGGCACGTGACGTTTGCGCGCCCATTTATAATAGGCACGATCACTCGTTGCGCCTTGCCCTCCACCCATCCACGACGGTGGTGGCAACTTTGACTATCGTCCTCAGATAATTAACAAGGTCGGCTATTGGGCGTGTGGGATTCCTTGAACGGTGCTGAACTACATTCCAGCTTCGGCGTCTATTCTCGCATCCACCTCCTAATGAATACTGCCGCGAGGGGATCACGCCGCAATAATACTCAGCGACGCCAACAGGTGTCCATATCCGGTCCTTCACCTTTGTCTAACCAGCGCAGGCGCCGGTCCAGGTCACCCGAGCCTCAACCTGCCCAACAGCAAGGTCAATCCAACATGACACGCAAATCGGATGCCCCTCACACTGACCGGAACAAACGAAAGAAGCCTGGAAACCCGCCTCTTCCATCCTCGAGCTCGAGACCCTTTCTTGTAGCCATCGATGATGCCAATTCTGACCGTGGACACAAGTCCAAGACAAAACCCCGTTCACACAATCGCCCTCTAGCAGAGAATGCAACTGTGTCTCGTGTACCAGACACCTACGCTTCTTCTCTCAAGAGGGAGAGATCAAAGTCTCGAGAGTCGCCTAAATTGTTGTCGAAGGGTACGGCCTCCGATGCCGAGGGCTCAGGAAGAGACATCCTTGCCCTAATTGATACGCACTCCGACTATCCTGGACCCTTTGCCGCCACTGAATTTGCGGCAATGAAGCGGGAACTAGATGCTTGGAAAAAGGTGAGCATATACTGCATGTGATATTTTCGTGTCACTCATCGTGTTTCTAGTTGGCACATGATAGCAAGAAAACCATCAAAAAGCAAAACAAGGTAACCATCTAGTCAAATTTACCCGAGATAATGCTAAGACTGGCTAGGTCATCGATGAATTGAAGCAACAGGATAATTGCCTGAGACAGGTGAGAAACCTTCAACGCGAATGTTTTGCAGCGCTGATCTGGTTTGACTCGCTCAGAAGCTAATGGAGTCAGAATCCCAACTGTCAAAGTTACAGACTAGGGTAAGAAAATCGGACGAGGTTCGTTGAGTGACCAACATCTATTTTCGCCCTATTGACGAATGCGCTCATCATGAACGATTGGTAACTGTAGGTCATTTCGACCGTAGAAAGCAATTCCCAATGTCAAATTTGTATGGAACTACTATACCGGCCATATGCGTGTGTTCCTCGTTCTTGTTTACCCTTTCGTTTCTGAGCAGTGACAGCCTTTCACCTTGTGGTCATATTTTATGCGTAACATGCCTTCAAGAGTGGTTCCGCAAGGCCCCCGACGTCGACGAGGAGATGTACGATGACAGCGATCCCGATTACTTGCTGCGTCGACGTAAAACTTGTCCATGCTGCCGCACCAACATACGACACCGCCCGATACCTGTCTTCATGATTAAATCTATTGTGGCTGGAATCGCTAAAGCGAAGGGTTCTCCGACTGGGTCTGCGCAGGGTCGTGAAGTGGCCTCCAATGACTCTGATCCGTGGGAGGGCCTATTTCCGGAGGATGACGACGAAATTGATGATTATGGCGCGACCGACGAAGAAGAGGACTTCGGCTTGGACTTGGATGAAGACGAAGACGAAGACGAAGACGAAGATGGGGAAGACTCAAGCTGGTATGATGAAGTGTTTAGCTATGGTACTGGCAGCGAGGAGGAAGCGTATCGGGGGGCTTATGTCTACCCTCAGTGGGAGCCTCCCAGTGTGGTTATCGATGAGGACGACTACCTCTTTGACCGTCTTGATGAAGGTGACTTCAAATGTCTCCAGCGTGGGATCACAGTTGGCATGCTCCACGAATACGAGGTGGAGTATACCCACGAGGAAGGACTCATTGCCCGCGACGAAGCATACAACCGCATCTACCTTGGATGGAACATCCGTCTCAGCGGTGACGATGAGAACGGGCAGATATACATGCACTATCTCATGGATGATATGGTGGCGCGACCAGAGAGATGGAACATCGTTGAAGATGACACTGGAAAGTTGGAAGCTCATCTGCTGGTTCCCGAAGCGGAGCTTCTCGAGTATCGTGATACGGACTCGGACACCTACATGGAGGTGGATGGCCAGTAGAGTGCACCCGACTCTGCATACGCTCGCTACCCTTTGACCACCTTTTAGGAAGTTACTTGTAGCTCTACGCTGAATGTGACCAATACATATCATTTCTAGTTGGACATCCGCGCGCTGCTGATCTAGTCCTCGCATCGCCTGACCGTCACTCTTGATTTGGCCGCCCACAAACTCCCGGCCTCGCTGGACGGACCGCGGTGTCAACGTAGAGTGGATCGGCAACAGTTGAGCTGCCACCGCGGAGCCAAAGTGAGACCGAGACGGGCACGTCTAGCGAGAACCAGCTTTCGGCCCCTTCTGCTTATCCAACAGCAGACCTCGCTGGTTTACAGGCGAAGCAGGCCAGAAAGGATTGAGTCTCGTGGAACAAAGGCTTCACGCATCGGTGCTTTGTGCGCGAAAGACTGAGACGATGTCGGAAAAACGATTGACCTATCAGTGACTTCACGTTTACGCGCGTCTCTTGCCAAACTGACAGCGGTCAGAGCTGTCGAACTATAGGAAATCCCAGAAGGTATGTCTCTGTGATCTATCACTTACAAAAGTTGTAAGGGTCGGACTGTCAGCTTAACCACTGCACCAACAGGCCGTGATCACCACTCAGTGTCCCGGACGACACATACTGAGCATCCGGAATCAGACTGGCGTACTCCAAGCGTGTGCTGGTATGGATCTCTGGTTTGCCCCGTGCGCGTGCAGTCACCCGCATTACCATGGTGTCGCTCTTAAGATAAGAGGCTTATCTATCAGCCAGGCACTGGTTGCGAACCTCCGGCAGCCCAGGTATATCAGAATTGGCGAAAGTTTATCATTTTTCGTTATCGTGCTGTTTCATCACTCACCACTCCGTGCTTGGCCGATAGAGGACTAACCTACAGATAGGTTGAAGCACTCCGGCCTGTTCCTTATTTCTTCGGGGGGATTCGATGCCGAGATAATAAACACTTCAAAAGAGACTACTATTCACCGTGCCAACCTGTCAGCTCGAACCATGCACCATCTCTTTACACAGGGCGCTTTTGATCTCTTCCGACCTTCTACTTGGGCGCTTGAGCCAGAGAAAACAACGTTTGCTACCCACGGCTGGAGCAACAAAGATATGGACCCGGTTCCCCCCCGCCTGAGGACTTGGACGTGAGTGATGTCGCCTTTGCGGATGCAATCAGTCTTACCTTTGTTCCAGGACCTGGAACTATGTGTGTACATTACATTCTCTCACATCAAGTATCTCAGGTCCTGTTCAGATCTCTTACTGGTTGTCTGATGCTACGAACCTTGCGGTCTGGGAGCTTGCCGGTTCCATGCTGGCAATCGGTTTGTCCTGGTGCATTTTCTTACATCGTTGCTATCCGGGATTGCCCACTGAGCTCGCGAAGGCGCCAGGCCCTTCCGTGTATTGCAGCAGGTTATATTATCATTTCCTTCGTGATAGTACTCAACGGAACTATTGGCGCCCGGCTTCACGTCTCCTTTCCTGTCTTGAACAGATCGTCATTTGGATTCTGGTTTAGCTATTTCACCGTGTTCAGTCGCGTCATCTTATCCATGTTCTGGTTTGGTATCCAGGTAAGCACTCTATCACTATTGCCCCAGCAACCCTCACGAGTGATTTGTTAGTCGTATAATGGGTCACAATGTGTGTATCAGGTGAGATGCTGTCGTGTTTAATGCTACTCGCTCATCCGGAGACTTCAATGCCTTAAGATGATAAAGGCTATTTGGCCGTCGATCGCAAGGATGCCGAACCATTTGTCACCCAAAGCCAGTATCACGAGCTCAGGTCAAGTTTTCTTTTTGTGACCAAATCATTCACTCACTCAACCTTTCTCAGGTCTTTTATGCTACTTCATCTATTGGTTGATTCAGTTTCCTTTCATGCTCCTATCCCCGCACAAAGTGAGGTACTTGTTTTTGGTTAAAGGTGTAGTAGTTCCAATAGCATGGCTGGCGATGGTCATATGGGCGTTTGTTCGGGTTCCGGCCTCTAGTGGGCTCTTTGCAGAGCATGCAACTGTGACAGAGCCACAGTTCGCGTGGAGTTGGTTGAGTGCGATGAACAGTGCGTTGGGTATATACGCCACTTTGTCTGTCAACATCCCAGACTTTACTGTGAGCCTCCGATCTCTGATTGTGTATGGCCCTAACTTATTATCATGTCAGCGTTATGCAAAGGACGAGAAAGCGTAATTACCTTGCTTGGGCAGGGGTCCTGCGCTAACAGACTGTTTCGTCCGACAGTCAATTCATACAACCCGTGATCATCCCAATCGCATTCATACTCTGTAGCTTTGCTGGCATTGCGGTTACCAGTGCCGGGATTCAGCTGTATGGGGAGGTCCTCTGGGATCCCTTGCTCCTCATCGACAAATGGGATAACCGCGCTGCCGCATTTTTTGCTTCGTTCGTATTTGCGCTGACGACTATCGGAACGAACATCAGTGCAAACTCGCTCAGCGCTGGCAATGACATGACGGTCTTGTTCCCCAGAGTGGGTTGTTGTACTAGTCTGCATGCTGATCTGTATCGTGATGAAATCTATAGTATATCAACATCAGACGTGGACAAATAATCTGTGCGTTTGTCGGAGGTTGGGCCCTGTGTCCCTGGGAGATTCTGGCAAAGTGAGCTCGCAGCTTTGAAGGGAATTCTTAATTGACTGTATCGTGGAACAGTGCTGAAGGGTTCCTGACCTTCATGAGCGGATACACTATTTTTTTAGGTCCATTTGCGGGTATCATGATCACAGATGTGTGTATTTTGCGTCGAGGTAGTGACAATTCCGCCTCTGATCATTGAACCTACAGTTCTGGCTAGTCCACAGAGGCAGGGTGGATGTGCCTGCGATGTACAATCCAAACGGCCGATACAGGTACACTGGGGGTTTCGTCAGTTCCGAACCTTTGACATGCTACTACCCATCTGACGTCGCCGCAGAACTGGCGAGCCGTTCTCACAATCCTTGTCACCGTCGTACCAACGTTTCCTGGTCTGGTCAACTCCATCAACCCAGCCATCGACATAGGAAGTGCGAACCGCCTGTTCGACATTGCTTGGTTGTACGGAGTAAGTCTCAGATACGTTTGATCTCGTGTCCGTACGCTCCAACCGAAAATACGTTCCTAGTTCGTGGTGTCGTGTGTAGTTTACTACGCCACGTCCATATTGTTCCCAGCACAGGAGACATTTGTTGAAAAGCTCGTTTCGGCCGACAGCGTGGAGGTTGACTATGGCCATGGGAATGGCAAAAAGTCTCCTAGCAGCGGGAAAGAGGAAGGTCTTGAGAGGCAGGACGTTTACAGAGCCAGCGCGCAGACACGCTCGAGATGTACTACCGCGGTCTAGTCGTTGATCATAAGCAGATTTCCGTTCGCGATAACGGGCTCGAGAAAACCTGCGCAGATAGAATTGTAGACAGGTGCCAGCGAATGCTGGCAGCGGAAGCATTGGCGGCGGGCTCTGCGTGGGGCAGAGTCCAGAGGGCATTGGTTTCGACTTGTTTGTTCTTGTTTGCTTCTGGCTCCCGAGCAATTGAGACGGCTTTGCGTCCTCTTTCTCGGCTTGCCGCTGTCCTTTTCTCCATTAACTTGGCGGAACCAGCGTTGAGCATTCGCTGTCGGTTGTCTCGTTTTGTCAAGTGTCAGAACCTCATTTTGCATCAATCTTCCTGCCACAAGCCCCAAATCTAGCACACGTCGACCGATCACGTATGCAAGAGGCTGACGAACAAGGTTGGCAGGGTTGTGTCGCTGCAGCGGTGATGTGGCACTCATAACACTCTAAAAGATACTTGTCGAATATGCAGCGCACCAGGGGAGCCCGGCCAGCCACTCTTTTATCCTTGCAAATGTTCTGGCACCATTCGATACATCCACCAAGACTGGTCAGCTTCAGACCCTATCTATCTCCCTTTCCTGCTCATCTCACGCATCCTTCAGTCTAACAACATGGCTCTCTCACAGCAAGAAGAAAACTTGTGATGTCTGCAAGCACCCCTACACCTTCACCAAAGGTGAGCTTTGGCTTCCAATCCTGCTTCCGACGTCTGATCTTGGAAGCCAGTTTATGCCTCTGACATGCCTACTTCACTACCTCCTCTATTACTCATCCGCCGACTTGCACAGCAGACATTCTTTGTCTCCCTTTTCGGCATCCGGGCGATTCTGATTGCTTTTGTTTGGTTGGCGTTACTCCCTTGGATCACTATCTGGACGTGGAGGGTTTATTTCACGATGGGAGAGTCAACGTACGTCACCTTTGCGTGTCTCTAATCTGACCTACTGAAATTTGGCCAGTGCGTGGTGGATTAGTGGTCGTGAGAGGTTCGCGGATGTTCGGCCTATTGGAATCGTTCAAACCCTGACAGCCAGCAATGAAACCATTTCGCTCTGGAATACGACAGTTCTCCATCGTTTCACGTCTCGTGCGTTCTGGCAGACCTTGTCGTCTGACATATTCGCAGGACAAATTATCGCATCTCTGATTGTGCTAATCTTCGTGGCTGTTTTTCTTCTTCGTGAGTGGATATCGCAGAATGCACGACCCGGAATTTTCGACGAGGGTGAGCTTGCTGGCGTCCCCCCTCAAGACCCTCTCGTCCCAAACCCACCTCCCGCAAATCAGGCTGTGCAGAATGTAAACGCTCGCCTAGTTGTTCCTCAAAGACGAGACGCGCTTGGCGCAGAGCCGGAGGCACCTCAGCCAAGGGCTTGGCGCCCTCATCGTCCCATCCCTGCAAATGCTCGATTTGAGGCCTTCCAGCGGCACCTTGACGTTGGAGATCGTCCGGAACTTCTTCGAGACCCTATCCGTAGACCTCAAAATCTTCACGTAGATCCACTTCTAGTTCCTCCGCTACCAATGGTGCCACCACCGGAAAACACATCCATGCTGGTTGATACTGGTAAAGGAAAAGAGAAGGAAGGTGCTGCTGCTGACTCAGTACCAGCTGCATTGGATGTTCGGAGGCGCATGGACGGACGATACGATGATAATAATGCCAATGAAAGTACAAACTCCATTTCCTTGGGAGGTTCTTTATTCGCCGCTCCAAATGTCGCTTCATCATCATCACTTTCGGAACCGGTTTCGGGTCGTTCTAGTGTTATAGAACCTATCCCTTTCGAGTTTACTTTCCAGGTTCCAGCTGATAAGCACTCGGAAGAAGATATCCGGGAGCCAGTCCCCGAGACACCAGCTCCATCCCTAATAGCATTACAGACAGCCATGATGACTGGTGCACCAATTCCTGAGGAGGTTCCTCGCCGCCGGTCAATCGTGTTTGCGCCTGAACCATCTCCCCAGACTCCAACCCCACGCTCTGTCACGCCAGCCATTGAAGATGAAACCGATCTTGGGCCGTCGCCCGATCCGTCATCCTCGACCCCCTCGGATCTCAGTTTCATACACTTGCCGATGTCGAGCAGCATTCTTGCCGTCAATGACGACCAGGGGTCTAGTAGTTCTCAGGTTGCAACGTCTTTAGAAGTTCTTACACCACAAAGCGGTTCCACCCACCCTTCTGGAGTGTTGGTTGCGGATCCGTCAAGTTTGGCTGTCGAGGACCTGGATAAAAAGAAAAGGACGAGAGATGAGATGGAAGAAGAATTTGGGCACTATTTCCGCAATCCTCAGCCCGCCACGTTCGATCCCGTTGACGAGGACATAATTGTACCTCGTGACGTGGCACACCAGCCTGAACGTAATTCCGTTGCAGATGAAGAGGAACGGCCTCCCGTAGAGGCTGGCCCTGATGACGAGGATGACTCAGAGGATGACTCGGCATCGGAGCGCGTATTCTGGGATGCTGATGCAGACCGCGACGAGGACGAGGAGGACGAGGAGCCTGTGGACATTGGGGACCTCAACGTTCCTAATAATCAACCGGTTGCACAGTTGCAGGCTCCGCCTCCGCCTCCGATTGAGCAGGTAAATGACGGTGTGGACGATCTGGAGGCTGCAGTAGAGGATGATATGGAGGGTGCACTCGAGGGTAGGCTCCATCACATAATTGAATCCGTGACACTCAATCCGTTATAGCCATTGGGCTCCGAGGTCCAATATTTGGGGTCGTGCAAAATGTGGGACTACGGATTGTGTCTTGATCTTTTCTGCTGATGCGCCCGCAGGTAATCTTGATGATTTTTGTTCTGGATACCGCCATTGGTTTTGGGGTATGGCTTCCGTTCACCCTTGGGAAGACAGCTGCACTCCTATCAGTGCGTTCCGACAATCTCCGCCCTGTCCAGCCTGACCCCGACACCTTCTAGCTGGATCCTCCGAGAGCTCTGTATATCCTCCATCTTCCCATCCGAGGGATGCGCATTGTTACAGACCCCTTCGTGGACTTCTTTACTCTCGTGCTCGGCCGCTTCCTCTTTCCGTTCTTGTACAAGACACTGCGATTTATCCTTTCAAGTGCATTTAACCTCATCACTTATTTGTTCGGGAGCGTGGTTCCGCCCTACACAGCTTCCCCCCAGTCGCACGATGTAACTTCTTGGATGGTACGTCGCACGCGCGAGTCTGGACCCCATGTTTCCTCAGGTAGCCTCTAGGCCTCAAAGAGATTGGAACTGAGCTCTGTAGCATCGTTGTGGTTGCAATCGGCACCTCAACAGCAGCCAACTCTCGGACAGAAGATAAATGACTTTTTCGAGAGTAACTCGACCGTCGCACAGCTCCTTGAACCTCGCTTCGCTTACATCGGTAGGGAAATCAGACTCTCCACCGATCACTTTCAACAGTCATGGATCAAGCTAGCTTTGGGTCACGGACGTGGTGAACGTGCTTTTGCAATAATGCTGGGCTATGGCATCGTCGGTATCATCTTAGCGCTCTATTTGAACGTGTTTACGGTTGGGAACGCGAGAACCGCCGGTAGAGCGATCAGAAACGCAATCCGTCAACAGCTTCTAGTGGTGAAGGTGTGCATCATATCAATGTCAATGGTGACGGAGTTTGAACTTGACGTGGTATAGGTGGCAATGTTTATCATCATTGAACTTATCATTTTCCCGCTGGGATGTGGTATCATGCTGGATATCTGCACGATATGGGTGTTTCCTGAGGCGACCCTTGATTCAAGAATAGCATTCTTCACGCAGGCTCCCTTGACAGCGATGTTTTATCACTGGGTTGCGGGGACCATGTTTATGTCAGTCGACTGCCTGAACTTGCCCGCAAGGTGCTGACCTGTTTCTAGGTATCAGTTCGCCGTTCTGCTGGGAGGGTGTAGAAATATCATGCGTCCGGGCGCGATGTGGTTCATCAAGGATCCCCAAGATCAAAATTTCCATCCTATCCGCGACATCTTGGACAGGCCTACACTTACACAATTCCGCAAACTCCTCATTAGCGCGTTCATGTATGCAATGGTCGTGGTTTGTGGCGTCGGAAGTCTCGCCATCTTGCTCTTTATCGGGAACCGATCTATATTTCCGATACGTTGGAGGACGCGGTACGTGGTGGATTTTCCGAGTCTCATTAAAACGCCGCTCAAATAACATCTTCAGGGAACCCCTTTCCGAAGTACCGATCGATCTCCTGTTCCTGCAGGTCGTGCTGCCATACACGATGCGGTATTTGCGACCCCGCAAGACCGTCTACCGTGTGGCTGTTTGCGTGTGGAAGTTTTTGGCTGCAAGGCTACGACTAACCTCGTACATGTTTGGCGATCGACACCAAAGTGAAGAGTCTTCAAGAGTATACACAAGTTGGGTTGCCTTCTTCCGAAGATCCGGAAGGGACAACGAAGAAATGACAGTGACACCAGATGGTACTTTCCGTCGGGTACCTGCAAGTGACAACATTGCGCTTCCAAGAGACATGCGTGCCACAGCCGAGGTTCACGAAGACGGTAGCCCGTTGAACGACAAAGCAGCCGCGCTGATAGCGGCGCAAAACGCAGAGGCTATCAAGGCGAAGCGCGACATCAAGGACGACTATATTGTGGTATACTTCCCTCCCCGTTTCCGCATGAGAATCGTGACCTTTGTGATGGCTGTCTGGACAATCATGGCCATCGCTGCAGCGATTTGCGTCGCAGTACCAGTGCAAGTTGGAAGGCACTTTTTTGCGTTAATCTCGTCTTCGATAGTCCACGACGGCTACTCGTTCCTCGCTGGGTTCTACACCCTTTGGGCCTGTTACTTGGTCGCCAAGGCTGCAGAAAGCATGGATCGACGGCGTCAGCGTGTGACCAAGGATGGACCTCGAGCAGACTTTGCGGTATACTTTGCCAAGCAAAGTCTCTTGTGGGCCGCCAAGATAGCGTACATGGCGCTGTTCTTTGGGGTTATCATTCCGATATTGCTGGGCATCGTCGTGGATGTCTACATTGTCTTGCCGATTCGGCTGACACTTTACCCGACGATGGTCCCGACGATTCGGTTGGTCGATATGTGGTCCCTCGGACTGGTATATTGCAAGATCGCTATTAGGCTCCGCCGACGGTTGCAACTACCACAGCGCCGATATGACGCGCTGCACGTGGTATGTGTCGTCGGTCATGTCTTGACATGCGCACTCTAACGCGACGGTAGCTATTGAGCAACGGGTGGACGCACCCTAATCTTCGTCGCGCGACCGAAGATATCATTGTTCCGTTGTTGGGGATTCTCTTGACGATGCTACTGCTGCCTGCGGGAACCGTGTACGTCCTGCGGGAAATGTGGCATATTCCGCTGAGCAAGAGATTCTTGTGTAAGTTGCTCACGTGGAGTTGGACCGACGCGCAGTTCTGACCCCGCCTCCCAGTTGTACACGTATACCCAGGCATCTTTGCCATGATTGGCTTTTCTCGCGCCGTCGTCTCGGGGATGGCCCTTTCGTCGAGCTGGTCGCAGTCGATTCGGGACAAGGAGTTTCTGGTGGAAATGCGGCTGCAGAATTTCGAGTCGGGCACGCAGACACGGAAGACGGAAGAGAGGATGCCCCGGATGAGGGTGGCTGGGGCGGGGAGAGAACGGTAATGGAGGAGTGACGAGACATGTATAACAACATACACCCCTGCAATTTTCGGCCACGCAGGCTCCGGGCATCGTAGAACATCTTTCTAACTCGTCATCGTCGTCGTCGGCATTGCTTTTTCGAATTATGTATAAGAGTTTCCATAGTGTTTGTACACAAGGACAGGCAGGCGATGCAGACCCGGGAAACGTTGGATAATCCGACCGCAGCCACACCGGCCAATGCTGTGCCACCCCCCGGGCAAGCGCCCACACCAAGGGCAGGTGACCCGGCTGGAGCAGGCTGCTGCGGTGATGATAATTACGGGGGTGACGGGGGGACTCGTGCAAGCACATGAAGATCTCGTCCGCCGCCCCAGATCACAAAGCTCCATATCGCGCCAAAAAAAAACTAACACTTAAACGTGAATCTTGGATCTCTGGCTGGATCGATTCACATGCTCGACCGACCCCCATCCGCTTCTCACATGGAGGCCGCGTGGTCGGGGATTAGTGCGCAGAAGAGAAAGAAAGAAAGACTGATGGATTGAAGGAGAGATATGATCAGGTGGAGAGG
>JBBPMG010000197.1:0-37876 GCA_038090195.1 Boletellus deceptivus
TTCATTTCGCTCTTACCTCACCTGAGGCTATTGCCCCACATTAAACTCTACTCTATTGCAACCACAGTGCCCATACTCGGGTGCTGATACTCTACCAAGACTAAACTCTGCTAGTACAGTGAGTCTCGCACTGTGCATCATCCCTTCGTTGCTGCGCCCCAAGTGAAAGTGGATAGTGGTGCTGTACCCGCATATCCATCCTCCCACTTTCATTAGTAATTTTACTTTCCTTTGCTTATACCTCCGCGGCTGTACTCCGTTATATAGATGTCTTGCCTCTCGTGTACCTGTGTATGCGGGTAGTATAGCCTACAGCTCTTCAGTAGGGTTGCCAGAAGCAGCGCAAGAGCCTTGCTGATGGCAACCTCCAAGATACCATTAGCTGCGTAACACCACATGGTTGTGTATACGATGATGTACACTTGATCATACTTCATCATGGTACTCTCTGCAGGAACCCCCCTGAGATGTTTTCCATCGCACGAAGCCTGAAGGCCCGATAACTGAGCATTCAATAACGGCTAGTGAGTGATATGGAGTACAAACGAGGTCGCGCAGGAATGGCAAGGCACCAATGGCCGGCAACAGCCGCTGATTATGAAGACCCAAGCGTGATCGTCAACTTATGCACTTCTTGAGCGCCTCTGCGCGTGCGAGGTATTCTTCCACAGTCGCTCGAATGACGGATCGAGCGAGCTCGTTCTTCTCATCTGTGAATCGTGACGAGTGAAAAAGGTGGGCCGACGATGAACACCATAAGCGTACATTTCTGTGCGAGCATGAAAAAGTCGAGTGCTCCATTATAAAGCTCATAAGCGGATCGATAGTTTTTTTTGACGTCTTGTTGTGCCCCTAGTTCAGCGATCTCCATCGCAGTCTAGGGGATCGTGGACATCAGAAACCAATCAATGAAGGGATTCAGGCATCGATTTGGTAGCCAGGAGACGGCTTACGTGCAGAAAAACTACCTCGGGTGAACGGGGAGGTCCTTTGCTAAGATCAACACTGTTGGGCGCCCTCGGTTGCTTGAGCGAATCTAGATGCTTCTTGATCGTCTCCGCTCTCGAGAGGTATCCGCTGACCTCTGACAGGATCAGTGATTTCGACTGTTCATTGAGTTCGTCTGTATTAGGCCGTCGTGAGCGGAAATGTGGGCTGAGGAGAAGTAAGGGTGACAAACACCGTTGTGCAAACATAAAGTAGTCCAAGGCTTTCATGTACCGCTTGTACGCCTCTGCGTAGTCTTGCGAAGTATCAGCATCGACCGCTTCTTTTGCACATTTGAACGCCTCCTGAAGAGCAGCCGTGACATGGAATGTCAGTCGTTGGCCACCTCCGCCCTTTGGCGCACTGTCGCACTGACATCGAGGACGACCGATTGCGTGGTCCAAGTGCGACACGCCAACACGCCTAGCTCGCCAAACTGAGCTTCCTCGGGCGCCACGTCCACAGCGGCGCGCTCCCTAATGGCTTCTGCCCTGTTCAGGTACTCATCCGCTTTCTCTTTCAAGAAAACCTTCGACTTTTCGTTCTTCTCAGCTGTCGGGGAGAACACACGGACGGGAGGTCTATGTCAACAAGATAAGGAAGTGCCGAGTCGACACCTACATTGTTGGGCTGCCATGAGATAGTCGAGCGCAGCCATGTATTTAGCATATGCCTCGGCGTAATTGTGCTCGTCTTCCGCGCCAATTGCATGAGACAGAAGCTCGAGCGCGGTCTATTTGGTGGGCCGCCAATCAGGAAATAAGTCGAACATGCTGCAATTGTGGGTACTAACATCGAGGAAAGTGAGACCTTGGTGCGTGGCTTCGGATGGTGGCATGCAAGTTTGGGAGCAACAGGACGAATTCAGGTAGCACCTCGGGCATAATCGGATAAGTAACGGCTGGGTTACTCAAACATATCTGATCGAGTCTGAGGTGTAAAGTGATACAAAGCTTAGAATTTGAGGGAGCGCGCTCGTTCGCGGAAGCTGGCTGTATTAGCGATTCCCATCTCCTTGCGACCACATGAAATGCTAGTACTGATTGCATGTGCCACTTCAACCCACACCATCATCACCCTTGGCTCTCCTCCCCGTATGCATTACTCTTGTGCTTCGGCGTAAACGACCACGTCTCTGGCGCGGGCCCAAGAAACATCTCCGAAACCTTGACCCAATCCTGGCTGTTCGGACTCGCGAGGAGCGTTTCTGCGTCGACGTTCGCAGTCGTCGTAACTAACAATGCAACCACAAACAGTGCGAAAACGCACCCAGTTCATCACGACCTCGGAAAAATGGCGCACGCTCGTTGATGTGCGCGGGAAGTCGCTCGAGCAGGCCGATCGGTATGTAGCGATACTGAAGGGACAGTGCCTCGCAGAGGTATCGGCGCGCCTTGTTCACGCCCACCGTGTCCGTCCCAAAATGAGTTAGTCCATATTCTGCAAACTGTCGACAAGTTGGGAGGAAAGGCTGATGAAAGGAATGCGCGGACGAACCTTGCGAACGAGCTCGAGGCGTTCCCGCGAGCTAATGTCCCATTCTCGTCGTTCTTTGATCTCGGTAAAGATCCATGGTTTGATGAGTGCACCCCGTCCGATCATGATCCCGTCGACACCGGTAGTGTCAACCTTTTCCCAGTAGTCTTGGGCGGAGAAGCAGTCACCCCCGCCAAAGATGGGGATGGGGGTCACTGAAGAAACACAGTAGGAGTGTCAATCATTTGGCAGAGTCTACAGAGAAGGGAGACTTGCACCCTTCGTCCGCTTCGCGCGTCCGAACGGCATCAACGCATTGCTTGATGTAATCCCAGTCTGCCAACTTTGTATATCGTTGCTGTCGCGTGCGCCCGTGCAGCTGCGTTTCGACGTTCCGTCGGTGTCAAAGAGGGTAGGGCCGAGTGGTATTGTACTTGCCGTTATACAGCCAACACCCCACTCGGCGCTCAGCCGGGGCATGAGCTTGTGCGCAGTGTTGCGACCTTCTTTGACACCCGTCCGTAGTTTAACTGTCACAGGTATTTCTCCCAATGCCTTGTTCATTCCAACAACGATCTTCCCCAGCTTTGCGGGTGTGTCGAGCACTTGTGGGCGAGTATACGCTCAACTGGAAGTAGCAGTTTACGCACGGTATAACTCACGAGCAGACCCGCTCCCAGTTTTGAACACGAGGTCGATCGGACAACCACAGTTGATATCTACAAAGTCGATGGTGCTCGCAAATTCTCTACCGAGGATCTCCGCGGTGGGTACCATGGTGGAGGGCTTGTTGCCAGCGAGTTGTACACCAAAAATGTTCTCAGAAGGGTGCCGACGAATTAGAGACCATTCCTCACGAGAGGAGGTGAGGAAAGAGGTAGCGAGGCCCACTATTGCACATAAATGACCGATGAACCAGAGCAGTAAGATCAGATGCGTACTCTCCCCACATGTTATGTCGGCGCCGAGAGAAACGCATAGTCGACGGAATGGCTGGGTGCGTTTTCAAAGGATATAGTAGGGATCAAGGCATCACCCACCAAGTTGCCAACGGTTGTGAGAGGTGCAAGGTCTCGAGAAAGCTCAGAACACACCACACATGAACTTACTGGGACTATATCTCACAGGTTTTTCCTGCCCAACGCAATCTCTTTTTTTCGGAGGGGCGGACGAAAACGTCACCGGTGTCATTTGTACCTGAAGTGGCGCCAGTCTGCTTCGTCACAGTCTCATCGGTCCGCGAAAGGATTTCTTGCCGTGCGTGTGGTTCTGGGGTGGGTACTTCCTCTTCTGTGCCGTCCAGTTGTCTACCGGCCTCTAACTCGCCGAGGTATGCGTCCGTGATAGGTTTCGGGTACTGTTTCCCACATCATAAAAATTCTAGGAATAACAGGTCAAGGGAGCGTGACGTGCCTTGCTTTGACGGAGCAATTTGAGGGTCTCTGCGCTCACCTGGTTCAGTTCAGTATTGGTGAGGGCAACCCTGGCCTTTTTCCCCTCGTCTGCGATCAGTGTGACAGTGCCGTTCTCGTCTACGCGCGCATGGGCACCAAGGAATCGGCACTTGAGTCCGAGACGACATTCGCCCGCTTCTTCAAACATGGGGCAGGTGGTGGTGACGTCGAGGGATGACGGATCTCCGGGATCATCGGCGCCGTCTGGCACGACAAAAGGCGGGGCGTCCGTGATGCAGTTCGCTGACGGAAGTTTGATGTCTATTGGTTTGGCAGCGAGATACGCAGGGATATCGTGTGTAAACCGGCATCTAGACGTACGTCAACGAGATGTAAGACGCCCGATGGGTCACAGGCTAACCCGGGACCGCGTTCGCATATCGCGCCATTTGCGACGCGCCAGCATAGCTCGAGTTCGTCTCGTATTTTTCCGAATCGTCGGCCCTTGTTGGCGCCTCTGTGGGCCTTTTTCTGTTGTTTGGTCAGCTTCTTTCGGCCACCTGGATTCGAGTCGCTCTCCGCGATGGGATCCAAGGCATGTCCCCGAGTGGTGTGGGACGTGGATCCCTCCGCAGCGTCATCGTCGGCTGCAGGCCGGGACACGTTGCTGAGCAGGTATCTGCAGACCACTGAGACGAGCTCGACGGCGACATCGCGGTGGTGGACGTACTCGGCTTTGATGGGTGCGGTCCCTCCGGTCATGGCTTGGCTTGATGTGGCGGCGCGGGTCAGAGACGCGGCGAGCGATGGACAAGTTTGCAGCGCTCGAACCTACAAGACTATATCTCAATCCTTCTCAACCACAACCAACATCGCCCTCGACAGCGACCACCAGCGTAAAACGGTCGTCCGGATACTTCAATGCACGACCAGTGCCGACACAGGTTCTCCCACCAACCAAGCCGCCTTCTCAGCCCATTGGGAAGCTGCCCGCCAGCTTGCATGTGCTCGTGTTAACGCACCTCCCGATCCCAGACATCGCGAGATATGCCAGAGCGAGCCGAGCAGCGAGCAGGGTCGCCAGGGACGAAAGTGTCTGGGAACGCCGCTGGCTCGACCTCGCTGTGCAACGGTCCGGCCTCAGCACCATCCTCGATGACCTCGAAGCAAAAGCCAAGACCGAAAAGGACAGGCAAAGTGCCAGTACACAGGGCCCAGCAACCCTCACTGTCTCTTCCCTCGATGATGATGACTTTGGCGACTTTACGTCTGCCCCTCCACGCACGCTCTTGGACATGTCAGGTTCGGCGCCTTTGGGTAGTGCGGACGCATATGTGCCTGGGAAGCCTACTCCAACGTTCCGTGCAAAATATGCACGGGCGCATACGCTACTGCTCCCGCTCTTGCCTGCCCCAAATGCACCTCCCCATGCCATCCTCGCAGCAGCAGCTTCGTCACTGTCATTACACTCAGATTCTTCCACTGTTACTCTCCACACACAAGCTCGTGTGCTGCACCTCCTCGTGCGCTTTCTGTCTCCCGCCATCAAGCCTGTATCCACGTGGGATCTCCGCCTCGCATCTCTCAAGGCTTCCTTGGATAGATTTGATGCGAGCCTGCTGACAGCATTCGATGCTGCGGATACGCAAGGTGACGAAGCACGTATGAAAGAGGTGGCCTCCGCAAGTTGGGAAGTGTCGATCTGTATGAACGGCATGGGACGGCGGGTCAGCAAGCTTGGTGGGTCACAAGCAGACTGGGAAATGGGTAGACTATGGGCGGAGAAGAGGGAGGTTTTTTACGAGCAGGGAAAGTGGGACCCGTCTGCCAACTTTACGTGTGTCCAACTCCTCTTCCTGTCCGTCCCCTTGTTCACTGGTGGCCAGAAAGGATGCACGTCTCGATTTCACTGCTATGGATCGCTTCATGTCTCGGGTGCTTTCCGCCATCGAGGATGATGGAGCGAGGGCTTTCCGAGTATTTCCGCATGAATCGGGTGTATTGCTTTTGTTTGCCGAGCGAGTCGCCAATGATGTGGTGAGTAGGTGGGCATCATGCCACGCTTTGGTATTGTGTCGCTCACGATCTGGCCCCACCGGCTCTTATCTTATCTTATTATCTGCTCATTTGACTTTTTTTTTTCCTTCTGGCTCTTGTTTCCTTGGCTTCGACACCGTCACCTTGCGTGGCATATTCCGTCCCCGTCTCTCGGCTTGAAAGCTATCAGAATACATCTCTCCCCTACTCGCGCGTGCACGTACTATCAGCACGCCCCTTTTCTTATCGGCGACTGCAGCATGCTTTGGGGAGGCATTTAGAGTTGTCGATGGCGTCCTCACAGTCTCTGGAAGCTCGAATAATGCAGGACGTGAGGATGGATTGGGAACAGTAAAGATCGAACAGGCTGAGGATATCATGTACGTACCCAGCCATTTTACTTCTCATGGCACTCACATTTCTCGGGGATACAGCTACAAAATGTTTGAACCAAACATGGACGACTATCTCGACGACGAGATGGAAGAACTCAAACAGGCGTTTGAAGTGATCTGCAAGGAATGGGAACGCTCCATCCCACTCACGGCGTCTTCGTTGGTACGTCATCGTGTCCACCCTCCCCATTCCTTCTCTCTTCCCGCTCCTTACTATGCCCCTCGATTGTTTGCCGTGATGCGAAACAGGTCAAGGTGAACGGTCATGGTGGGACACAGCCTGAAACCCGACCTTCCCGGGCTCAGACGAGTTTCCTTAATTCGCAGAACCCGGCGTTGATGAAGCGTAACGTGCTGGCATCCTTCACGGACGTACTCTTACTGCCGGTCACCATCGTCCCGCGCGCTGTCGGTGCAGGCGTTGGCGCCATCGGAAGTGGCGTCGGCGCGGTGGGAACGGGCGTCGTGCAGGGGATTTCCATGCTGAATCCGCAACGATGGGTCGGGAACGGGGGCTCGACCGGCGTTTCAGACAGGGAGATAGATGCGCCGCCGGGAAGTGGATACGAAACCTTTGGAAAGGACGGAGCGCTGTTCGAAGTCGGCGAAGACGAGGACGACGCGGTGGAGGTTGACATTGCGGTCGCGGACGTAAAAGGAGAGGGAGTCGGGAAAGGGGACGAGGGCGCTGGTGTTAGCGTCGGTGTTGACATGCAGGACGAGGCTGGATGGGGTCAAGTTGCAAGGAGTCGGGCGAGCGAGAGCGAGGCTGCCCACACGAGTAGGTTTGATGCGACGACCAGCTCGGGGTCAGAAGTTGCCAGTGGGAAAACTACACCAACACCTACAAAAGACCTATCTGGGTCTCCGAAGACGCAAAAAACCTCCGTGACGCTGTCGCGACGCTCGCAAGGCTCTGCTCGCACGTCTGTTGAAGCCCTGGATCTGCTCTTATCCCTCGACATCTCCTTGCAGCTCATACATGCCACCCGAGATGCGATGAAGCGCCTTGAGATTTTTGCCGCATATCCCGGCACGACTGGCATGCGTGTGCGTGAGACACTCGACGATGCGTTCTGCGAGATGTTGAGTGCGCTAGGTGCGAGGCACATTGCGCGAGGATTTGGATTGTAAGTCCAGGGTCCCCTTTATGTTTTTCTGTTCGTTCACATTGTCAATCTCAATATACGCCATCGGGACACCAGAGCGACGGAGCGCATGTCGTCTTACAAACCTGCTGAACATGAAGGTATAACGAGCGTCGCGCCTCTGTTACAGTTTTTCGAGCTTGTCCATATTGGAGACACGATTCAGAGTATGGTGCACGTGTTCTTTGACAAAGAAATGGTGCGTGGCAATGTCTTCGTCAGTTTACCTCTTCTGCGTGACATCCTCATCGCGGATCCTGCTTCACCGCACGTCGGGACAGGCACCACACATCGACAAGACCGACTTTTTGAACGTGGTCGTGAGGGAAAAGAAGCGGTTTGAGACTACGCTGGATGATTGCGTGGCCTCGGGATTGAATGCAGGGACACAGGTGCTCATGAACCAGGTTCGTGAAGACCCCACACAAGGAGTGCTAACGTGCGACTGATGTCCTATCGTTCACTTGCTATGCTAGGTCGATCATATCATCCAGTCGCTGACACAACCCAGGGCATATTATCCACCCGAAGACGCCCCGCTTGATCTTCGTCCGACAGAAGGGTGTCGGGAAGCGATCCATTGCCTTGAAACACACTGTAAACTTCTCAAGGGCAGCACGAGTAGAGAGGTGCTCGAGGTATTTTATCAAGAAGTCGGAATACGACTGTTAGCGTGCGTCTGCTGCCCTTGCCTTTGGCATATTATCTCCAACAGCGCATTGACACCGTGAACACCGCCGTCCATACCCGTATATGTAGGATACTCCAAAAACATATCAAACGCCAGATCATTTCCCTCGGTGGTGGTTTTCAGGTGATTGCGGACCTGAACGCATACCATGCGTTCATTGCGTCGCTCAAGGTAGGGAGTGTCTTTTTCCGTGGACTCTCCTCTTATTTCGCCGATCGTCCTCGTTGTTCAAGGTGCCCAACATCACTGCAGACTTTGAGCACCTCAAGATGCTCGGGCATGTTTTCGTCGTCGAGGACGCAAAAGACCTTGCGCAGATCGTGCGCGACGTGACACGGTATGGAGGTGCATATCGCCCCGAGGTACACTTCATTTTCGCTTCGCAGGTGTTCGCGGTTCTGAATCTCGTTCCCACACGCTCCTCTCTCTTTCTCGTATGCTCCTACCGATGGACCTTCTTTGTATACGCATCGTGTTGCTAGGATGTCTACGAGTTCATCCAGCGCCGGTCCGACTGGAAGAAGATCGAAAAGACGGTTGACAAGACGATGTACAATCTGAGCTTTAAAGAGGACTGTATCGTGGTGTAGGGCTATCTTTACAATTCGCGATGTGCGGAACGGTTACTCGTCCTTCTGGTCGTTGAAGAGGCTAGGCTACGTGTGGTGCGACGTGCGTGTTCGTCGGTAGGATGCGAACGGCTAGACCAAAGGCAGTTATGACAACGATGGGCGTCGGTCTGATTAGATGTAGGTGATTATCCTAGTACTTAAACACAGTGCATGTAGGCTCCGCCTCGACGTCATCGTAGCGGGTGATCTCAACCAATTATTGGTCGAGCCTCGCGGACGGGGCCGCTAGACGCTGCCATTTCGTTAGTCTCTTGATGAACTGCCACCCAGACGGTAGGTAAATGGTCAATGTGATGTCTGTGTCATGTCAACGCCGAAAAGGTTCGTCGTTGAAGTGCTATTCTCCACGAAAACTTTTGCAACACTGAATGAAAGTCATCTCGAGATCCGTGGTGTGCGGAGCCATTTTCCCGTGACGTGTCCATCATCTAATCCTGGCCTCTCCGAGTATTGAGAATGTACTCAAAAGTGACCATACGTGAAGCGCTAAACTATGCAAGGAGTCTACATCAAGGCGGAAAGATAAGAATACAAACTTGGAATTCGTGTAGCGTTCCCGTATGATGTGCATCAGGGTGACTCTCATGGCGACCCAAACGGCTTTTCTGGGTGCTGCGCGCCATGACAGGCAACGTGGACTCAGCGGCGCCTTCGATCGTGGTCGCAGCTCCAATGACCGCCTTAGAGGTCACATAAGGGGGCATGCCGATCTCGTGTCCGTCTCGAGTTCCGCCTCCGGAAGCGCACACGGGCCTGTGTTTGCGCTCGGCTGCTACTGACCCACAGCCACGAAGGAGATAACGTTTGGCATCCGAGAGGCATCGCGAGCTGCCCTCTGAGAGCGAAGAGAGGGGGGGCATATGACGTAAAAGCTTTTCGCACTTTCTCGATAGGGCCTTGCGGCGCGGAGTGGAAGAATTGTGGACTCGGATGTGGGGCACCACCAGAAGAGCGAGCCCGGAGGCAAGCTGATATGTCGGCGGTCCTACACGCGCGGGCCTCGGCGGGTGAGTTGTGAGCACGGCATCTTCGAGTTCTCATCAAGGGACACATGCATGGGCAGGCGAATGTGGAGAACGACGAGTGCATCACAGCTGCATTTGCTTGCGTTCGCGATTCCGTGGCAGCTTGCGGAGGTCTCCAAAATGGTGAAAGGAAGACGGAGAGCCGCTGTGTAATTTAGTGTAAATCGATTTTGGCCAACGATCCCGAGTCACTGGCCAACAAAAACGTTTTTGATTCAAGAAAAAAAACAGGTACTTTCTGAAATCATCAGTCCCATCATGAAATTTATCTAGCAAAACAACCGACTATGGCACGACCCTGGAACTCGGAAATTTCGACAAGCATACCCCCCATTCTTCAGTCCTCGGGCGGATACATCCCGTCAGTTGTCTGCCACGCCGTTCCAGCTGGCACCGACCAGTTGCCATAACATCCCCAATTCCAGTCCACCTCTTGGTTCCTCACCTCTTCGCCTGTGATGAACGCCGAGAGAGGACACAACCCGGACGATGAAGGCGGGCACCCCTGGACACCGGTGAGGGGGACAGGCCCATCATTAATCACGATGCGGATATGAGATGCTTCCGTGTCCGTGTCATGGGACTGCCCATCGACGGGACACGAGAGAACTAGACGCCAGCAGGACAAAGTCACGTCAACCACCAGCAGACACGTAAGCGGAAGACAAAAAAAAAAAAAACGCACGTTGGAACTGGATATTGGCCCCAAACGCTGCGAGATCTGCTGATCTAAAGGACCGCTTCGGAGGAATGCGATCCGCCGGAAGAGGGCCAGTTGCAGCGAGCGTCGTCAGGTTCAACGCAGTCATGACTATTCGTGACCGTATTCAGAATCAGCGTACAAGGGCTCCTATGAGCATGTAACTCACTGTTAAGCATAACGACTTCGTGCGTCGCATCGACATACAGGATGTTGTCAAGGGGGAACGTGACAGCATTACCGTCCAACGTAGAGTTAGTGCTCGAGTTGTAAATCTCAATCGGCGTGTGGGTCAGTCGGGCAATGAGCTCTTGAAGGTAGCCCAAGCCCTGAACGGCGCCCACGGGTGAGCCAAAGGCAGAATCGTACCAGAAGCTCAAGTCGATACTGTACAGGACAGACTGTAAGAACGCAATCTGCCAAAAAAAAAAAGCACTCACGCGTAATTGAACCCTTCCCACTCGTCTTCTGTGAAGAGTTCGCAGAATGCAGAGTAGCCAAGGGCGACAGTCTGAAGCACATTAATCAGTTAACCCATTCCTACAGGAACCGCGACACGCTACCTCATATGCACACGTCTGCTGCATATTGTAGACATCTTCAATTTCCAAGGTCAATCCCCTCCCGTTGCTAGCAGGCCGGAGATCAGCTTGCAATCGCTGCTGCGCGTCCTTCAGGTATATGCTGCTCCATTCGTCGACATAGTACGCGCCACGGGAACCTTTGGTAGCGTTGTTGGCGTTTGCACAGGTATCATAAGGGGCCAGAGTGTTGTTGAACTAGCAAGAAAATTACGTTAGAAACATACCATAGTGAAGAAAGTGGAGAAGTGAAACGGACACCGGAAGCCTCTATCATAAGTAGTTGTTGGTATTGGTCTTCAGCAGGCCAGCCAAAGAAACCCAAGGCAAAGTTGATCGCAGAAGCATGCATACGATCCCTGTTGCGCAAAAAGTCCCGTGAGCGTTTCCGTTGATAGAGAGAACGGATCTGCTAGCGGAGAAACCGAGACACACTCTGATTCTGTCCTGAACACGGGTAACTTCTCCTCTGCTGTAAAGTTCTACAAGTGCAGTCAAGGTCTCAGTATACCAGACGGCAACATTACAACATACGTCCAACAAGAATCCATATTTGAGTCTCACCGCGACCCCAAGGTCATCTGCAAATGTGTTGTCAACACGTGCCCACCAATCCAAAGCAAGATGATCAGAAATGTCCGAAACAATACAATGGGGAACAAAAATGATCAATCGGGAAGCCAAGTTGGTAGTGTATGTTGGGACGAGAGATATACAGTGGAGAACGATCAAGCGGCATCAAGACAAGGACTCACACATTTGTTGTCTTCCAAAGGGTGTCAAGACTGTCACACAAGATGCATGCCACGACATCCACGAGCAAAAGGCAAGAGGACAGTGCGTTGGACAGGGCACGCAACATCAGGTTCTAGGCACTGAAAACTAAGAGGGAAAGCCCTACTTTCTTGACCAAGTTTGTATGTCCTGTGCGCGCGTCCACCAGCAACGTCAATCAACGTGCACACACCCAAGCACGCTGCCACCCACCAGTCATTCAAAAATGCCAAACGGCCGGTTGCGTTCCACTGGTCAGCATTCTGGTTCAGTTTCTGAGCAAAACTAGAAGGCCCTCCACCAGCTATGAAAATACATCAGCAAATCAGAAACCAAATAACAGAGACAATCAAATAAAGTGGTAAAGTGGAGTGATTCCTGGTAAAGACAAGTAAACGTACCAGTAGGGTAGCGTGCCCCGTGTCGATGCAGGAAGTGCAGACCCTTGACCTTGCATTCTGCAGGCGGTTCCGCGCCCTCGTCGATCCCGAACGCGCCGCGCGGAACGCTGTACCAAGGAGACAGATTACCCCAAGAGCGGGGGAGGCTGAACGGACGATCGTGAGGCACATGGGGACCAGACGGCGGGTTATGTGGGAGCCGCGAAGGCGCAGGTAAAACAAGTGCTGCAGCGCCCGTCTGCAATGGTTGGGACGGCGCGGTCGCGATGATGGCTGGTTCCGCGCCGGTCGGTGTCGCGCCAGGGTACCCAACACTGCCGTGTCACGTAATATTGAAGAAAAAAAAAAAGAAAGAAAAGAGCGGAGCCGTCAGAAGCGAGACACGCGTGAGCGGATGAAGAGGCGTACTTGGTGGGGAATAACGAGGGAAATACATTGGTGGGAGACGTGGGCGGGTAGCTGTCGACGACAGTGGAACCAGCCCATGGCTCAGCGAGGACGGCAGCCCGGTCCAGATGAGAACTCCTAGTTTCGAGGTGCTCCCGGCCGAAGGGGCAACGTATCCCGGACAGCGAAAGTTGGACAACGAAACAGGCGGCGAGACCCGCTGCAAAGGACGCTAGCAAGTGTTTCAACGCGTATCCGGATCCACCAGCACCACTGCCGGCCGTCTTGCAGCTGCTGTTGGCATAGTCAACGTCAGTAGCGATTGGCAGCGCGTCCTGCCTGCCAGAGAGGAGGCCAACACGCTCGTTAGCCTCGTGGCCATCGTGCCCTTCGAGACCAGGCTCCAGGTCGTATTCCTTGTTGTGACCGGCGCCCATTCAGCTGGAGAAAGACCGCACAAGTCGCGCTCAGGTCCAAACCACCTCGTCACTTAAATACCTGGGGTGCACTGCCACGGACGGTCCCTGAAGCATACTCATCCGAGATGACACAACCTTGGGAGCAAACGTTACCAGCCTCAAAGCTCTTTGGCGAATAAACACCGCTGCAAGATGGCCTCCGACGAAATCCATATGGTGTGCACGTGCTAGTAGCAGTAT
This sequence comes from Boletellus deceptivus, assembly GCA_038090195.1. Taxonomy (NCBI): domain Eukaryota; kingdom Fungi; phylum Basidiomycota; class Agaricomycetes; order Boletales; family Boletaceae; genus Boletellus; species Boletellus deceptivus. The sequence continues at coordinate 13,288 of JBBPMG010000197.1, forward strand.
GACTCTACGAACGTGTATAATATGTATTACGTACAACGTGCTAAGAACTAGGTGACGGCTGTGAGAAGAGGTAGTTCAACTCAACATGAGGTTGATTGAAAACACGTCAAACGCACTGTATTTTGGTCCCCCTCCACCCTCAGGCACCGTCCATGTGATATCCCGAGTGGGAACCTTGATATCACACAACTTGCAATGAATGCAATTCTGCCGGCCAGGTGGGGTCATTCAAGCGTGGAAAGACGAAACTCAATCGCTCACCTGCGAGTTGATAACCAGCTTCTTGCCATGCCATCCTTCTTCTTTGGATATCGCTTCGTCTTCGACATACTCGTAGACACCGGCTGGACAGGCACGCTGGAGCAGACCTGCATACTCGCCAACGTTTCGACGAACGTGCTCTTTCCTCAACTGGACATTTTCCACGCCATCCTTGCGAACACGTAGGTGCACGAGCTGGTCTTCAGCATGATTGGTCCCCGTGAGTGTGAGGGAGGTCAGCAGGTCGGTCGATAACGGCGGTTGTGGCGGCGGATAATCGATCGGCTTGAAATGACTGGCCGTCAGTGTATGTTCCGCGTCCAGACTGCGTGTCTTGTTGCGAAATGTCCACGGTGTACGACCTTTGAGGAAGAGCGAGTCCATGCCAGAGTAGGCTATACCACCCCATATGCCCAACGGTGTGTTAAAACTGGCGCGCAGATTGCGCACTTCGTTTAGATCGGACCAGACCCAACTGCTGCGGACCGCAGCGTCGTACTTGCTCATATCACTGGGGGCGTCGGCATTGGCTTCCGGCGATGCCCATTCTGTAAGTACGTCTGCGGTTGCTTCTGCAGCCAGTATGCCCGTCTTCATGGCGTTGTGCGTGCCTTTGATTTTCGCAATGTTGACGAACCCAGCAGAGCATCCGATCAAGGCACCACCCGGGAAATGGAGCTTGGGGACAGATTGTAAGCCGCCTTCGTTCAACGCGCGCGCGCCGTAAGCAATACGGGTCGATGAACCGGACAGTAACTTGGCAAAGTAGGGGTGGTGCTTCATACGCTAAATTCATTGTCAGCTCCGTGTGCAGGACGCGGGGCTGTGTGGGACGTCACCTGTAGTTCCCTGTATGGGCTGAGATACGGGTTCGCGTAATCGAGACCAATGACTAGTCCAAGGGAAACGAGTCCATCCGCCATGTGATACACCCAGCCACCACCGTACGTTCGATAGTCGAGCGGCCAGCCCATGGTGTGTACGACCTCGCCCGGTCGGTACTGGCTCGGATCGACGCGCCAGACTTCCTTGACGCCGATGCCGTACGTCTGTGGATCGACATCCTTGCGGAGGTCGAACTTGCGGATGAGCTCCTTGGAGAGCGAGCCGTGCGCACCCTCGGCGATGAGCGTTACCTTTGCGCGGAACTCCATCCCGGGCTCGAACGTCTCCTTCATACGACCTTGCTTGTCGAGACCGACCTCGTTGGTTCGCACGCCGGCAACGCTGATGCCGTCCTCGCTATATACGAGACCGGCACCGGCAAATCCGGGGTAGACCTCGACGCCGAGCTCCTCAGCGATGGTTCCAAGCCAAGCCGTAAACTGAGAGAGCGAGGCGATGTAATTGCCATCATTGGACATTTGGGGTGGGTGTGGAATGGGAATGGCGTGTTTCTTGGTCAGGAATCGCATGGTAGACGACGTTGCGGGCTGTCTAAGGGGATGGTCGCTCCTCGAAGTCCAGTTCGGAAGCAGTTCATTGAGCGCACGGGGCTCTATGACGGCACCGGAGACGATATGGGATCCTGCTCAGGGGGTCAACGAGAGAACGCTGCGTAGAGGTGCCCCGACGAACCGACTTCGCCACCCTTTTCGAGGACTACGACCCGGAACTCGCTACCCTTTTCTTGTTCGAGCTGCTTGAGACGTATGGCAGCACTGAGGCCAGCGGGGCCGGCCCCAACGATGCAGACGTCGACATTCTCTGAGATTCGCTCTACGGTGGCAGGGTCGAACGACTCCCTCTGTCGTGGTGGAACAAGATGAAGGGCGCGTCGGGGGCGGACAAGGCGCCTGGCGCACGTCAACATCGTGTACCCAGAGTTCCCACGCGGCCAACCGAAAGTGCTGGACCTCGGGCAGTACAGGGTGTGCTTGTCGCTCCCACACGCGTCGTAGACACGGACCTGCAGTTTCCCAAACACCTCAAGGCACACTACATGATCCATGGCAACAATCACGCTCAACGACGAGGCCGCCAGCCGCGTCTCAAGTCTCGTTCAATCCCACCTGCGTTTCGGTCGCACACACTGCACCGAACCAAGTCCAATGCAAGGGACAAAGAGCTTTGATCGTCGGCCGTTGTGCACTTCAACAGTCCCCCCTCCTGCACCCTACTGCGAGACTGCCGCGACGGCCGTGCCACGCATGGCAGCGCCTGGCTCACCGTTGACGACAGCGGGCGGCGACCAGGTAGCAAGTGATACAACACTGGTGGCTCGTGCTCGTGTCCGCCGTTCGAGAGTGACTGACATCTATTATTAAAATCTCCCTGGACCCGGGTAGGCCGAGCGTGACATGTCCACTTGTTTCGGCGCCTCGTATGGTCTCCGAGCGGGTAGAATTGAGCGCGTTGTGCATTCGCCATGGGATCTGGCCGTGGTAGCGAGGCTCATGTGTGACAGACCGTGACAACTCGCGTCTCTCCAACACATGACAGGCCTCTCTGTGGTGCCCGTCGGGGATGCCTCTGAGGGCGATCGTGACCGACGCTGGGCTGGTGTTGCCCGCGTACTTGGCCCAGCCTGGGCGCAGCTGCCGTCGCTGACCGTTGGTCTCTTTGGCGTACAAATGCTTTGGTCGGTGGAAATGTCCTACGGTCAAGCACCTCCAGCTCGCTCCGACGACCGCTGACGGCTCGTTACAGCCTCACCATACCTTCTCTCCCTAGGCCTGTCCAAGTCGCTCATGGCCATCGTCTTCCTCGCAGGCCCACTCTCGGGTCTTACCATGCAGCCTGTGATAGGCATGTCTCGCCTCCGATTTTAGTCTGTAAAGCCCTGACCACCAGTCCACTAGGTATCCTCGCCGACAACTCCAAGTCTCGCTTTGGGAGGCGGCGGCCCTTTATCTTGGTCTGTGCTGCACTGTCTGCCCTTGCCACCATCCTTCTCGGGTTCACCAGGCCATTTGCATCAATATTCACCGCACCCGACTCGCTCTCGGTGAGCTGCCCTCTTTGCATGCTTTCTATCACACGACTGACGCGCTCGCGTTAGAATGATGTCCTCACCATCTGGCTCGCCATCTTTTCCATTTATTGTTTAGACTTTTGTATCAATGCCGGTCAGCATCGCAAATCGGGCGCACCGAATCCGAATCTCACTCCTCGTTTAGTCCAAGCTCTCGATCGCGCACTATTGGTAGACACGATACCCACTGCCAAGCAACCGGCGGGCAATGCCTGGGCAGCGCGCATGTCGGCGGTCGGAAGTGTTGCCGGATTCTTTGTGTAAGTCCGTGTCGCCTTGGAACCGCCGAACTAACCTGTGTCATAGAGGAAATCTGGATCTCCCACACTTTCTCCCCCTCTTTGGGCATGTGCAATTGGAAATCCTCACCGTCATCTCTGCGTGTCTCTTGTTCGCCGCCCACGCATGGGTGTGTTTTCGCGTCAAAGAGCGCGTCTTGCTTAACTCATCGTACGATACCCCACTCCCGTCGCTCTGGCATACGATGCACTCACGCACTCCGCAGAAGCACACCCAAAGGGCTTGGACAGGAACTGATCCAACTCTGGGCGACTCTCGTGGGATTGCCTAGTGTAATTCGGCAGATTGTACGTTCTTTCCCCTGTTTTCAAATTTGCAGCCGTGACCTGATCTCTAGTGCTGGACCCAATTCTTGTACGCTTGATTCTTCGTAGCTCGTCCTGGGATCTGATCGTGGTTAGTGCGTGGCTGGGATGGTTCCCAGTGTTGTTCTACACCACGGTCTACATTGGCGACCTTCACAAGAAATCGTCGCCGATACCTGAAAACAACGATGCTGCGCTTGCCCTTGATGCCGAAGCCACGCGGCTTGGTACACGAGCCATGTTCTACAGCGCCCTGGTCTCCCTGGTAGCCAACATCATCATGCCTTATTTCGTTGTTAGACAGGATACGAGACACGCTTCGAGTCCCCTTCAGCCAGTGCGGAGGTCGTGGTTAGAACGTGTTCGGGTGCATTTGGCGAGTTTGTGGGCACTGTCCCACCTTGTTTTTGCGATGTGTATGACTGCCACATTGTAAGTCGATCACGCGTCCCATTCCGTGCCGTTCACATCAACGGTGATCTCTGGACAGCTGATCTATATCTTTCTGCTCTCTCCACCTTTTGAAAATATAGCGTCATCTCGACCGTATCCGGTGCGACTTGGATCATCTCTATTACTGGATTCTGTTGGGCAATCACGCAGTGGGTCCCGTTTGCCTTGGTGAGTCGAAAAAGACCGTGCACTGTTGCCCCTTACCCCAACGGCGTCTTTAGCTCGGGGAGGCAATATTATCTCACTCGGCCTCAGATGATGTGGGATCAATCCAACTCGCTGACGCGCGTTCGACACACGTGATCCGCCCACGCGGTGACATTGAACACGATGCAGACGACGAGGAGACCCAGCAACTTTTCCAAGGTGACGGCGACGACAAGGAGGACGTTCCTAATGGTTATGCCCGATTTCATGTTGATGGCCCGAGTCCATCTGCGTCCAGACGTTCGCTGCTGGGTGAGGATGACGAGCGTGACCCTCGTCCGAGGATCACCGGATCTGGAAATGCGCGGGCACGCATCCCTTGTTCGCCACCGAGTTCTGTGACGCGTTTGGACACGGACGGGGTGACGTCGCCGTCAGGGCCAGCAAGCACGTCTGCTCAGGGTCTGAGCGCGCAGGCTGGTGCCATCATCGTGCGTGGTCCTTCTTGTCTCGTTTCGGACCTTGCGCGCGCAGGCGCGGGCAACTGACACGACCCTGTTATCATTCCGTTTGACCGAATGCGCGCACGCCTTCATCGGACCGATTTCTTTGTTGACAGGGGATTCACAACATGTTTATCGTCCTTCCCCAGTTTCTCGTGACCGGCATCGCATCGGTCATCTTTGCCGTCGTTGATCCGGACCAACCATCTGTCTTGCACGGCCACCACCGGCGTGTTCCCTCGGGGGACGTCACGACGAGGGAGATGCTTGGTGATCGCTCGGACGACGTGCAGGCACGGCCGAACTCGATCGTCATCGTCTTTCGGTTCGTCTTGGCTGCCTTGTCTTGCGTTGACTAAACGTGTCGTGTGCGCCTAGGTTGGGAGGCGTCGCGGCTGTGGTGGCATTTGTGCTCTGCTATCGCCTCGCCAGGGAACTCAAACGTCGTGGCCCTTGAGGATAGGTGGCGGGCGGCAAGAGGGGCGATTTCATCATTCCTGGCACACGTGCATTCGTCCAGCGTATATGTACAGGGATGGCTTGGTTTAAAAGACGGTACCATCGCTAATGATATCGATGGGCGGTCCGCCCGTGTCCGGACGACGCTCTTTCGCAATCTCGCGCCCGCCCTTCCACGTCGCGCTCTCAAGCACCTGGGCAAGGGTAAGCGATTCGGACGTCAAATTAAACTTGTCGCGAAGTCCTTGTGCGATGTGGTCTCTGCAAGGGCGATGAGAGGAGAAAAGAAGAGTCCGATGAAGTGGGCGCGTACAGTTCGATCACCGTCATGGCACGCCATTCGACGACGGCCGGGTGCGAGGGCGGGAGACGCGGGATGCCACTCACGTCGCCGTCGGGCAAGAATGCGTCGGAAGGAAGCGTGTCCCGGCGGAGGGTCAACACGCCAAAGTCGACCAAGAGGCCGCCTGTGCACGGTCCAGCGTCAGCCACAGGCAAGTCCGTCGCGCGTCCACGCTCCACGACGCATCGGCCGACACGAACCGTTGCGGTACTCGGGCAGACCGGTGAGGTCGGCCAGGCCGTCAAACGTCCAGCCGAGCAGCGTTTGGATTGGCTCGACGAGGCTGTACGTGAGCCAGCCGGTGAGCTTGTGGAACGGGACCAAGGACGCCGCCTCGGGTTCGGGCGCGGAGTCAGGTTCGGCGGCGTGGTTGCGCTGCAGCAGGGCGGGACAGGGCCACACGTCCCCGAGGGGGACGCCGCCCAGCGTGTGTCGGGACGGCCAGATGGCCGCCAGACCGTCGATGAGCGCAGTCCAGAGCGCCGCGATCGGCACTCGGCGCGCGGGCCCGGCGGTCGCCTGAGCCGCGAGGTAATCTGGCGACGTGTCAGTGCGGGCCACGCCGTGCGGAACGATGGCGAGCGGCGGACTGACCGAGCACATTCCCCGGCCGGGCATCCGGCCCGAAATAGGCGGGGTGGGATGTGAGTGCGGTGGCGAGGCGGACGAGGAGGGCGGTTCGGCCCGCAAGACCGACCATGGGGTTTGACGCGCTCACCTGCATCGCGTCGGACACGCGATCGACCGTGATGCGTGCGAGTCCCTGGGCTGATGTCGTCCCGCGATCGTTTTTGGGGGGCACCATGGGCCGGGGGTGAGCGCCGCATGCACGCAAGCGATCAGTGCCGACGCGGTGGCGAGGCACGAGCACAAAACGTACCGTCGACGCGGTGGGGCTGCGTGACAGACCCCGAGAAGAGGCCGGCGGTGAACATGTGCACGCTCGCCACGCCGAGGCCCTCTGAGCGCGCGAACACGCGCCCTGTACCGGGTTCGGTGTACGACCACATGTTGCCCGCGCCTGCGTCGAGGAGGACGGAGACGAGGGAGAGGTCGAGGAGGCGTTTGCACTGCTCTACCGTGTCGGCGCCAGCGGTGGACCAAGCGTGCAACAAGGGTTGGATGCGGGGTTGACCGGCATCGAGATGGCGCCACCGTCCATGAGGAGGGATCTAGGGGAAAGACGACCACGATGTCCGATAGGCGGATGAAGCGGGCACAGGGGAGCGGTGTGATCGAGTGAGATGAGACGGAGAGGAAGGTGCGAGAGAGGGCGTTGGGGACTTGCCGTGTCGAACGCGTTCGCAAAGTCTCTCTAATCAGGGATCAGTCCGGGCAGACGCGGGCGACGAGAGGCGAGGACGGATACCTCCATGATGGACGCACAAAACGCAATCACTGCGTCCAGGTTTTCGGGGTGGTAATCAAAGTGCTGCAGCGCACCCTTTTCCGCGAGATCGTGTACCTGGGTGCATCGTGCTCTGATGGCTGGCAGGGTGCGCAGGAACATTGCCTGTGCGCGAGGCGCATCTGGGACGGGAGGGTCTGTCGACATCCGGGATCGATCTCGTCCTGATCAGTCCGTCCGTCGTGGTGGAGGTGAAAGGAACGGGCGGGTGCCAGATGTCGGAGAGATGGCCCCTGTCGCAGGCCAGCTGGTCACACGACGACCCGGCTGGCCACGCAAAACAGCCGGACGGATCCTGCGCTGGCCGTGTTCCACCGGGCCCCGGCTGTGTTCCCGGGACGCACCGAACGAGGGAGAGCCCGCCCTCGCGCATACATCGACGTCATGGACACCCCGCAACCCAACCCCGCGTCCACCCACTCCCCTTGGGCCGTGGCGTGACCCGCGTCCGCCTCCAACGCACGTTGCGTCCGCAGATCCGTGACGCCTGCACCTTGGCCTGCTTCATGTTCATTCGCTGCTTGGGTCGACTCCTCCGTCTTCACCCGCGTTGTCAGCGCGCGGCGCGGAAAGAGCACAACCCTAGCATCAGCCCAGCGGATTGGACGTCGACCCACAGCCACGCCCATCGACGCCTCACGTGTCGGAACGAGAATAGAGAAAAGAAGATAAATAGATAGACAGTGCTGATAGAATGATACAGTGCGAGGTAGGGACGTAATGGAATGTAAAAAAAAAGTCGATGGCAAAAATATATAGGTGATGAACGGTGTCGGACTCAGGCCGCTTGCTGTCGCGCGCAGTAGGGACACACCGACTCCCTCCTTTGGGCAACTTTAGGGTGGGCCCTGCCCAGCCTGGCCGGATGACGTCAGTACCAAGTGATATTGATCCACAAGTAAAAAGAGCAGCAGACGGACGAACATTTGCAGGCACGTCGTCGGGCATCCGATGCAAGGCCGGACGTGCTGTGCGCTGTACCGACATCGACTGGACCCGCAATCAACCTGGGCGTCGTACACCGGTGAGTGACACACGCAGAGCACCGCGTAGATAGGTGCGCCACCTTGCTCTCGGTGTGTGGCTCCTGGTGCCCGCAAGAGAACTCGATGCATTGCAGCTCGCGGAAACACATCTCCGCTTGGTCAGGTAGGCTGTCCCCCCCCACACACACGTCAGCGACACGCTCGCGCGAGGGCAAGAGACGCACACGATCAACACAGATCGGAAGAAGAACCCGGACGCAGGCAGGCGTTGGGCGCAAAGAAGAAGAGGGGAAAAGGGGGCGAATACAGGGCAAAGAGAGCGAGAATGGAGGCGAAAAATGGACTGGCGTGCTCGTTGAGGGGGATCCGGACTCGCCTGTCGACACCCAAGCTTTATACCTCTCCGGCGCATCTGCAGGTCAGGGGAATCGGCAAGTTGCGATCGTGTTACAGCGCAGCGCAGTCCAAGGAAAAGCCCTCGTCCAGTGTGTGGGTGTATGTCTGCGTGCGTGCGCGTGTGCGGGGGCGGAAGTCAATTTGTGCTGAAAACGGGGCAGGGCGGAGGTGCTTGTTGAAACCAGGAGGGTCGATCATGCCATCAGATGTTGAATGAAATGTCCCCAGATCCACGCCTCTTGGGAGACGTCCCGGGAGTGGAGGGGAGGGGGAGGCAAACCATAAAAGCATACCACCCTGTCACGAATTGCCAAACGATGCCATCGCGGAGTCAGCTCCTCTGGAATGGACGACACACATCGAGCCTAGTTCCGGCGACGCACAGACGCCCCGGATCCTACCATTTAGCGTTGGCGCACCGGCGCGCACTGCACAGCATGAGGAAAAGAAATCATCCCGGGTCACCCGGAGAAATGGTGGAGGGGAAGCGTCCCTCGAGGGCACGGATGATGATGGGACATGCATGTTCAAGACGTGGGCCGCCTTTTGCAACAGACGCATATAGTCGTGATGTGGCATGCCAGTTTACGTCTTTGTTACATGGGGATAATGTACGGACGACACCCAAAGAAGTTGCCTTGTTGGGCCCGCGCTCTCTACCGCATTAGGACGCCTTCACACCACTCCCGCGGCCGGCGGGTCCCCCCGCCAGCGTGAGATCGCTCGCAATCGCTCACAGCAGCGGCGGGACACAGGTGGGCCATCACGCCAGCCAGCAGAAAGAAGGCGCGGAACGAGGTGACCGTGCCCCGCGCTCGCCAGGGGCCCAAAATGGAGAACGGTGCCCTTGTACACAGGAAGGGCAAACGAACCAAACCACGCACACAGACCCACGGACTGGAAACGACGGGAAAAAAAAGCAAGCGACATCCATTGTATGAAATACGGGTGGGCGGGGAAGCTCCGACCTTGACAAATTAGACTGGGCCGATCGCTTCGTGCAGCTTCAGGTTCGCACAGGTGTCGCGCAGCGCTTCCAAAAGTCGTGCTCCCACCAGTCGCCAGCGACGCGTGTGGCTGAAAGACCCCGATCGAATGGGACGCCGTCCGACGTGCGCGCCAAATACCAGAGCTCTTCGACACCCAACCGGCGCAGGTAGTCCCGTGTTCGGATATAGTTTTCTCCCACGCGCTGGGGTCCGTGGCTGTCGTCGGAGAGAGCAAGGCGACCGCCCAGATCCAGGATCAACTATGGACAGCCATGAGACAGGGTACAAGAGAATAATCAAGGTCGATCTTGGCCCACGCACTCTAGCGACGTCCTCTCCAGGGTACGAGGTCCGCCAACCCTTCCTCAAGGCGGCCGCGTTGATTTCAAACAAAGCGCCATACTCGATGGCAAGTTTAACGTTTCTTTTTAATTTCTCCCATACATTCGGAAATTCGGCGAAACGCAATTCTGGATTATAGAGTCGGCAGAGATCGAGGTGGCCAATAATCTCCGGGCGAAAACGTTGTAACAACCGGTAGTGCGCATCAAAATAGGTCGACAGGAATGCGTCCATGCGACATTCTCCCGTGGCATTCATTTCAGCCACCGCGTCTGTGACGGGACAGGAAAGCAACGCCCTCTCGAACGAGACCTGATCAAAGTCGATGGGGATGGTATTGACGTGGTGGATCGAGCCGACGATGTATTCAATGCGGCCGGTATGTTCGCCGAGGAGAGTGCTCAAGTTTTCCAGGTCGTCGTCCGTGATGAACTCGGTCTCCAGTCCGACCAGGAGGGTGATCTGGGGAGCATATGCGGACTTGAGCCTGTGGGCCTCGTCCAGGAAATCTGTGAACTGCTTTGTCAGAGAATCAGGGGTCAACCCTGCCTATGCGCATAAAACAAATGAGTCGCCTGACGAGCATGCGGTAGGGCAGGGAAGGAACCTCTTCCGGATACAGATCAGCGACCCTGTACCGTGGAACGTGCTCGGTGAGGCCATATACCTCGAAGCCCTGTCTGATGGCCTCTAAAACGACCGCTTCAAGCGTCCCACTAGCATGTCTGCAGAACTGGCCCGAGTGCGAATGGTGACTGAAAGGCATCGTACCCGACAGCTCCGATAAAACCGTGGTCACCTGTTGCAGTAAAAATGTCAGTGATCACTCTTACGTAAGTGAGACATCCAGACTGGCCTAGTTTTCTTTCGCACTGTTCAGCACCGCAAAGCCTGAGCAGCGCCCTCCGCGACCTGTCTCCTCACCCTCCCTCGTCCCCCGCACTTGATGCGTCGACCGCAAATCGGCCTCCGCATCAATGTCCACAGTGCGGCCGACGGTTTGAAAATCGGAAACCTAATGTCCCGCTTCTTGCCCTGAAGTTTTACACTCCGCCCACCGATCACGTGCGCGAATTACCTGATGCTACACTGATCTCTAGATAACGGTCCTATCACTACACTGATCTCCATGTGGGTGACTGCCCCCTCTGGCGCCGACAAGGACGCACGACGACCAGCGTCAGCTGACCGACTGTGTCTATCGCTTCATGAATGCTGGGGGGAGCAAAGAACAAGCACGTACGGCAGGGGTGCTTCGCCGCGAAGCCCTTGCCACGGGGCTAGAACGTCTGGACGATGAGGGCGTTGGAAACACACTGGCAGCGCCCCTTCCCCTGGTGGACGAAGAGACCGTTCGAGCCTGTGGCGCCGCTGCCACTGCCAACGGGTGCACGACCTGCCTCTTCCACGGCATCTGAAAGAACAGCCAGCCCAACCACGTCTGCATCGCGTCCGATCGCTCCCGTTCTTGGCGCTTCCGCTCAAAGGCCGCGCGGTAGCGTTCATAAGACTCGCGAAATGATCGGTCCACGCGAGACGAGAAGATGAGTTCACCGCGGGGGTTGGCCGCGGGGGGAATGGGGGCGATGGGCACAGACGTGCCACGGTCCGTCGGCGACGAGGGGGTTCGTGCCGGCTCAGGTGGTGGTTGTTCTGGCCGTGGGAAAAAGAGGGCGAATGGGTTGAGGGAGAACGTCGAGCGCAACGGCGGCTTGCGAACGTTGAGGTACATGTTCAAGGACCGCAAGGCCTTGTTCGCGTGGGGGACGTAGCTTCGAGAGAATCAGGACGGTTTGATGGCTGGATGAAGAAACGCGATTCATACCGATTGGCGTAAGCAATCTTTTCAGCATACATGCCACTGGCAAAGAAGAGGAGCAGGGTGGTGATGGCAACGAACAACAGACCAGAAGCAAAATACGGATGTGGTTTCACGCTCGTCACTGTTCCATACACATCTGGGAGAACACGGCGAAGGAGATAAGTATAGGGTATGTCTAGAAACGAGGTCTGCAGCAAGACTTCGGACAAGAGGAAGGCGATGACGAGGACGAGATGGAACAGGAACACTGTGTGTAGGTGAGCGCGAGGACGCAGACGAGGGAGTGCGCGCACACTGATACCGCGACTTTCTCCGCTGGAGCGACGCCGCGTTGGTCTTGAGACGCTCCTCGAAAAAGAGCAGGTCGCGGTACGTCGCAGGGTCGTTGGGAGGGTGGAAGGAAGGACGTGCGCGTGCGGCATTCCCTCGCGCCATGCCTGCTCGAGCGCAACGCCAGCGTCGGAGCCATGTCATCTGCACGTGACCAGCCTGCCATACAAATGCGCACGCGACGTCAGCATGGCCACCGCGAGGCAGGTTGCTCTGTCCACGTCCGTGTCTGCAAGCGATTTTCTAAGATTTCTGCAGGTTCATGACCATCGCTCTCTTGGCCTCCGTCTTCTTGCTCGCACTGGTCGTCGCGAGTCGCCCAATCCAGCCAGAAGCTGCCCTATGTGACCTGTGAGTCCTCGTGTGGATCATGCCGTGGACACATGCTCGACGGCTATTTCCATCCAAGTGCTCCTGCCCCGTCTGCGCTCCAGACCGTCCTCCAGGCCGCATTTCAGATTCATTCAGGGTCCGTCAGTCTCTTCACACCTTTCGCGGCACTGACTCACTGCGGCGCATGCAGCAAGGATGACCTCAGACTCGACGCTGCTCGCCTCCAGCTCCCAAAACCAAGGCAGCAGATCGAGTGCTTCTCTGCACTTGACGCGGACAACGTTGCGGCCGTAGCGTCATTCGAAATTTTGCCAGGGGTCATCCCTGCCGCCGAAGCACCGGTGGACGACCCTGCCGATAGGCAGGACAACATCGATGGTTCTCCAACTGGTGAACGACTTCCTGTCCCCCCGCTCGTGGTACTCGCATTCTCCTGCGTTGCTGCATTCCTGGCGTTGGGGTGTGTCACGTTGATGTTATACGCTACCAAGTCGCTTCAATCTCGAATACTTGCTGCAAAGGCGGTATGGGGATCACTCCCGCATTTTGGGGGCCACTTGGAATCCTGTGAAGACGCAAGTGGCAAGGCTACGCAACTCCCGGATGAAAGTCGACTTTTACTCAAGACGAATCCCCCCGTCGATCTCGAACAAGGGTCCACCGAGGGGCATGCCTTGCGTACGGAAGACAAATCCATCCTTGTCGATGCCGTATCGGACATGGAATCGGAGTGCGATGATGCTGGCGAGAAATACCAGGATGCGCTTGACACGACGCCTCTTCCGCTCCTTCATGACCTCCCGCCCGAGGAAAACGTGCCTCACGCGTCTCAATTCGATGACCCTACTTTGCCACCCACGGGAACCTGCCCACTCGATCGGCCAACAGGCGATCGCAGCACTCCTTTGATGCGTGAATTATGCTCTTCCCCTGTCCCCAGGCCCGCATGGTCAGTGCGTGCAATTGACTCTCCAGCGCTTGGTATCGCCTCGCGCGAAGGTGATGGTGTCGTTTCCACCCCCCAGCCCCTCATCCGCCCCAACCGTCACGCTTACCGTTCTGCCTTTCCCGAATTTGACATTGCGCTCGCGATGCAACTCCGGCCAGGTCTCGGTTTGGGGGCGGATTCGGCGTGGATGGTTCGTTTCTTGATGACGCTCTTTGGATGGTTTGCGGTCGCCCTGACGGGCCGAACTCAATGAACACGTCGCCCTGTGCGTGCGCGAGATGCATCTGGTCAATCGTTGGGACGGCGTTGTCGAAACGCGTTTTAAGGTTGCCGTCCCCGTTCGCCGCCGTATACATGCCATACTGAATGAATATCATCGCAGATAGACCCACATTATGCCCCCTATTCGTCCTGGATCACTTAAGGCTTTTTACAAGACGCACTATCGTTGACGGTATACCGTATTCCTGTCCTTGTTCATCACATTTTGGCCTATGCAGGTCCCTATACCGTCTCATTCTCTGTCTGCGTTCCATATTGCATCGTACCGGTCCCACTCTACGCCACCACCCACGCTTGTAGACGAGTCTTTGTTTTCCTTTTACCTCTTTACCGCATGGTTCGCATGGTCCTGTCATTGCATGTAGTTCTGGTTTGGAAGCATTCGTTCGATCAATTCAGACTGGCTCGAGGGCATGGCGCTATACTTGAATTGTCCGAGTGTGGTTTGGGTTTACGCGAGGCATACTTTTACTCGTCATCACCGCTGGGCGGTCATATGTTTGCCTTTGCGGCTGGACGTTGGATCCGTCGTCCTTCTGATCCACACGGTACTTGGTGCTGTGTGATGATGATGATTAAATGTTGAAATATTGATGTGTGTGTGATCGGAACGATGGTAGTCTTCCCCTTCTTCAATGATGGTCCAAGGGTACGAGGATGTGGCTCGCCGGATGTGCTGGTCACCTGGACGTGTGCCTGAGGACGACTGGCGTGACTCTGAGTGGGGTACCATCGTGACTCCCCCCTACCCATTGTGCATACCAGGAACTTCGGTGATGGGCTGCCACTGACGTGTACGAGGCGTGGTGGTTATGTCGCGGCGTGATCAGCTGCTCAGCGGAGTAGCACTGTCCACCGAGTGGTCACCTACTGGATAGTTAGCCTTTCAATGACACGGTGGCATTAGCCACTGTGGCTAGCCCAAGAGCGCAGCCCCGTGTGTAGACGCCTGAACCAACAGTGGTAGACGCCAGCGCACCGGTCCGCAGAAAAGCTTCTTTCCAATGTACTCCTGTAGATAAATCATAATATTCGACTTATTATCTTGTCCTGAACACAGACAGAGACATGGTAACATCGTCGACGGGCGTGTCACATCCAATCATCCTCCCATCGATGCTGAGTCGTTCTCCGTGTTTTTTTTTTTTCTTTTTTCGCGACCAATCCCTTTCCCCAGGATTTCTGTGTTCGCATGTGTTGATCCGTTTTTGCGTCCCATGTCTTTCCCCTCGTCCACACTTTAGTGTGATTCGGACGCACTCGGCGAGACCTTCCTCTCGTGCCATTGACTCCCTTGTGCTTTTCCCAAATCTCAAATGCCGTCGTTTGTCCGTCCGTCCTTCTGCTCGTCGATTCCACCTATGCACCAAGGTAATTTGATATGGAGCTGAAGCGATCGACTTATGCAGACCTGAGCCTTGGGAAAGTCCCGGAGTCCCTAGCTAAGATAAAGGACGGCCTTGGCTTTTACCGCCCCCGACATGGCCTTCTTTGTATCTGGTAGTCCCAGAGCTTTGTCGATCTCCATTGTCGCTTCCTCGAATCTCTAAGTGCGGTGGACAGTAAATACGTCGAGGCGACGTCCCTTATCATCTACTCAACTGCCCAGAAAGCGACAGGATGGTCGACAGTATGTCCTCTGACAGAAAAACTGCCCACCATAATAATGCACCTCGTTATTATGCACAATGAGATTTATGGAACGCAGCATAAAGTATGTAGGTCACCTGCAATATTTATGCTTAGTTTTTCATGTCTTAAATGTCGAATATGGAGAAGATGAACTAATATATTTGGCAGTCGCAGTGATATGATGATATTCTCGATGAGAATGTGTAATCGGTATAATTTAAGAATAGTGCAACCTGGTGATTACCGTGACTGCTGTGGGCGGGCAGACAAGCTGAAAAGGGACGGAAACCTCAAAAGGAACGGAAATCAGCGAAGAAACTTGAAATGCCTGGCGATTTCGGAAACGGGTGAATCACAAAAAAGACTAAGCAGTGGCGACTTGGCGAAGGCGCACGGGAAAGCGCGGTAGTGGTGAGTTGAGGAGGGTGGGGCTGTTGCATGGGCGAGCGCAGAGGCGGGGGACGTCGTACGAGCCGGGCGAGTACGGTGGTGGCAAGTCGGTGAAGATGGAAGTGCGATGCATGGGAAGGCGTAGTGGTAGCGAGCCGGCAAGTGTGGAGGTGCGTCGCACGGGTAAATTGGGCCTGTCAACGCACAGTCGAGTGCAGAGGTGGTGAGTCGGCGGAAGTGGAGGTGCGACGCACGGGAATGCATGGTGGTGGCGAGTCAGCGAGAGTGAGGGTGTGTCGAACAGGCTATCGACCCTATCGGCGCACAGGCGAGCGCGAAGGTGGCGAACTAGCATAGGTGCGCATTCACAGCAGGCAGTGTAATGCGACCGCACCAACCGGGTATGACAGTGCGAGCGCACGAAACGGCGCTGGTGTGATGCGGGCGCGCAGCCAGAGAAGGCGGCAGCGTAGTTGAAGGTCGGGTTGGCCAGGTAGCATGTACTAAAGAAGCGTGGTGATATGGGTGTGTTGGTGTGGCTAAGACCACAGGACCGCGCGGCACAGGTGACGAGCAATGGATAACAACAACTTGAAGAGAGGTGGGGCAAGTGAGATAGACACAGTTGGAGGTGGCCGGGGCTACGTCACAGTGAGTGTATGCACGTCTTGAAGGGCACGGGCGCGTCGTTGCCTAACCGAGCCGGACGAGCACTCGGGGTGTACATGAGATGGTGATGGTGGCCGGAACCAGTTCGTTCGTCTCTGAGGACATGTCGAGACGCCACACAAAGTCAAGGGCATACCACCCGGGTGGCAAGCAAGTGGCCACGCCCGAGTCGATGAATGACGTATTGGCGTCATGTGGTAGTCGTGGGTGAGACGGCTATGGCTGGACATCGAGAGCAGACGGCGTGTAAATAGCCAGGCCAGGATATGTGACATGAGGGCGCCATGGGCAGGTAGGCTGAGTGCACAGCGCGTCGCGTGAACAGGCTGAGGCGGATGATGCTCAAGATGTATAGGGTGACTGGATACAACAGTGCGTGTCGACAACTGTGGACGCGAGGACGGGGGCGACAAGCGTCGAAATGGAAGGGGCAGCGGATGGAAACCGGACGGTGGCCGGTAGCAGAGGGACCCGGCGACGCGTTGGTGGGTGCTAAGGTGCACGTCAGCGAGGAGAATGTGCCCAGAAAACTTGCTTACCGTCCAGTTGCTGAGCGCACTGCTTCTAAATGGGGTTGTGTTTGTAATTACTCGTGTCCCGCTTTCTTGTCACTACTACTAGCTATCAATTCGATTCGAAGCTAACTGCAGCCTTTGATTGGCCTACCTGCGGCGAGGTTGGAACGTAGCACACTTTCATATTGGGCAAACGACAGAGTATGGCTCACGACCGTAACGCACTGGTATGTCCTCACGGGCCGCTTGTACGCACTCTCAACTGCTTTACTAGTGGCTCACTGGACAAGATGAATCAGTAGAAGTTAACCAGCGTGCTTTGATCGACAAGGTGCTTGCGCGTTACTCGGGCGAGTTCACTGGTGAGCAGTCCTGGTGATGTTCCACGGTAACCACTCAACTATTACCTCAGTGTTTCGGGAACTTCTCCAGAACTCGGATGATGCTCGTTCCTCGACAGTTGAAATTTGCTTCGAGACAGCCGCGTATATACGTCGGAAAGTGGACGAGCAAGGGAATGTCGATATACCGTCCCTCCCTAATCTTGGGTCTACCCATGTACGGACGCTTGGTGTCATCATTTCGTCTGGTGCCACTTCTCTTGACTGTCTTCTCCTTTACCAAAGGTAGCCCAATGGACGTTCAGAAATAATGGAATACCTTTCAGAGACGAAGATTGGACACGTCTACGGAAGATTGGTGGGTATTCTACTCGTTCGTTTGGAATATCGGTTCTCTGATGTGTTTCGCATTGCTGTAGCTGAAGGAAACCCTGATGAGGAGAAGATTGGGGCATTTGGTGTCGGTGAGCGACAACAAACGTTTATTAACGTGTCGCCAGACGCATTCGATCAGGATTTTACAGCTTGTTTTCGGTCACCGAGAATCCATTTGTATCATCTGGGGGTATAATTATTTATATCGGTCTATATTCGGTTGTCTAAACATCATCTCAGGGCACGGAATGCAATTTTATTGGAAGGATAACAAGGATCAGGTATCGTCGCTCACTTGTGTACCGATTACTTCTTTCACTGTGCTATCTGTCAGCTGAACGTCCGCCGTGGCGATCTCCCCTCAAAAGGAACCCCAGATCCTTGGACGACGTTTGAAATGACGCTACGAGAGGCTGGCCCTATCCCCCCTGCATTTGACTTTATGCGTTTTCTTGCATCCTCAATCACATTCATGGTTCACCTGAGTGACGTTGGCGTGTACTTTGATGAGCATCGGATTGGCCACATCAAGAAGTCACCTGGATTGGCGAAAACTGTCGATCTTCCCAAGGGGCTGAAACGATCCAGCCCGTTGGGCGTCATGAACGTCAGAGGTGTACAATCACATCGTGAGTCTTCCCTGAGCGCTGTATATTTGTACTCATGAACTACCTAGCCGTCAGGATCAAGGCAGAAGTCATGCATACTGTATATGCTGTTGGGACTGAGAAGCGTCCTTTGTTAGAGATCTTGGAATCTCGTAGGCCCAAGGGCGGGTTTTTCTCTTCTCTTGTTTCTGCCTTTACGGGCCAATCGATGTCTCGGCCTGAGACTCCGGCGTTACCACCACAGCCTCTCAAAGACCCAACAGAGCTACAAGAAGCGAATGTGACCCTCACCGTGTTCACGGTCGAGGTAGACGTCAGGGTAGACAAAAAGCTCTCTGCAGAGCTTGTCCGATCTACGAAGAAGAATCCTCCGGCACGACTCAAATATGATCTGGTTTATGTGGGTGGTTTGATTGGCGCGTTCTTACCTTCACAAGCTCATCAGATTGCGTACGAAGACCGGAAAGGACGAGTATGATCAGAGTCTCACCGATAACAGTAACCAGCTGGCGGCAAGTGGAAGTATATTCCAGGGTCTACGTGCGGATTTGAATGGGTCCGTGATACAAGCAGTCTTTTTTCTCTTCGACTGATGTCATGTTAGGGTTGGACACACGCGGATTTTCGTTGTCTGTATCGGCGTATCTTCCACGTCAACCTTCTATTGATTTTTCCATGTAGGGACATGCCACCAGTCAAACGACAGGTATTGGCGGTCACATGGCGTCTCGCTTCATCCCAACCGTCGAACGTGAATCAATAGATCTCGTGTAGGTTCATCATTGTGTATTGACTTGGTAGTGCTTATATGGTCCTTCTTAGTGACAGGAATGTCTCAGGCAAGTAGCTTTTACGGGTTCGCGATGCCTACTCACCCTCTGTTAGTTTGGAATAAAGAATTGTTATATATTGGGGGCTTCCTGGCTCGCGCAGCGTACGAATTGGAGCTGACCAATGTCCAAAATTTATGGGAAGGTGCAGCCAGATCTAGTGGTACGCCCGACTTCCGTCCACCAACCCAATTGGAAGATTGGCTACTTCAGCGCTTTATTCACGTTCTCAAATTCTTTACCTTCCATCATTCCACTCCGTCGTCAGAGGTATCGCGGTTGCTGGAAGCCTCCTTCTACGAGTGTTCAACTCAGCCCTTGAGATTACTTTCGTCTACTGGTATCCGCGGAGCACCTGACATCAAGGAGTTCGATCCTGTGTTTTCCAAATTCCTCAAGTACCTTCCAGTTTTGCCGCAGACTGTTATCCAGGAATGTGCTCATACCATCAAGGCCCTGCAGGCTCAAGGCATGCTCTCCCCCATAACTTTTGTCGATGTATTGCAGGAACTTCGTCAACACCCACTCGACGAAGAGGAACTCATTGCATGTCTCAAATGGTGGATCAGTCTCAAGCAAGAGAGCTCTGGCATAAATATGGCACAGATCCGCGTACAACTATTAAATGCGGCTGTCCTCAGCAGTGCAGATGGACAAGTCCTTCCCTTGTCGTCAGTGCAGTACTTCATCAATACCAGGACCCTCGGTACCCATATTCCATCGGACGGACCGCTTCCTGCGTCTCTCATGCCCTTGAGCATCACCAAGCATTTTACCCCTCCGGAGTTGATGAGTTTCAACTGGTGCGAATTTACTGTCATCGACTGGTTGCAGCACATCTCGCAACCCGACGTGAGGTCGGCGAATCCGGATCACGACTTTACCAAGTCGGCTGACTGGGCCGAACGAGTGCTAACCATTTTATCTCGCGTGTGGCCTTCATTATCAAACGAGATGCATACTACGGCAAGGAAGGCGTTTACTGGAAAGAAGTCCATACCGACGTCTTGTGGCCTCACGGCGCCGGAGTTCTCGTACTTTCCCAACATCAATATAACGCTATTTGGCGACCTTCCCCTGGTACGGTTTTCCTCGGGCCTCGTTATTAAGGGACAGATGGAAAAACTATTGTCGTTCATTGGTGTTCGGAAACATGTCGATCTCCAGCTTGTTTTCGACCGGTAAGTCGACACGGTGCCTGTAGGTCTGTGTCTGAGCTCAGGGTTGCTTACGTAGGATGGTGAAGACAGGAGATTGGAGCATACCCGACCTCGTGGGATATCTTGTCCAGGTGCGGGATATGTTGACGCCAGAGGAACTCGCCAGACTGGCATCGACGGCGGCATTTTCCAAGGAAAATACCCCACTACCGGCTGAGGGCAAGAAGAGACCGCGATATTGTGCTCGAGATCTTTACGAGCCGGCGGACATGTTCCGGAAACTGCAGCTTCCTGTGCTCGATTGGGGGGAAAAGTCTAAGTGGCGAAGCAACTCGGAAGAAGGCAGGTTCCTTCACCCTGTTCGCTATAGTGGCAAGCGTGACTGACCTGGTGGCATGGCATTGTCAGCTAAGTTTCTGTATAGGCTGGGCTTGCGCCGTTTCCCACCCTTGGAGAGTATCGTGTTATTGTGTGCTGCTTCAGATGCCGATGTTCGGACGACTGCTTTCAAGTATCTGTGTGATAATATTCCTTCCAAATATCCAGATTACAATCCAGAGAATTTTGGGCACGTTGCATTCATTCCTTCGGAGAGCGAGGATGGTGTTCATCTAGGAAAACTTGGAGAGGTATGTTCCTTCTATAGTACGGCACTAACTTTATTAACATGCACCTGATCTAGGTGTTTTCTGGAAAGCAGTGGAAAGTCCTCGGCTTCTCGGTCGTCCAAGACAATTGTCGTGAAGCTGCAGTCAGTAAACTTGGCATACAGCCACATCCGTCCACATCGATGCTCGTCTCTCTGCTGGAAAAGACACCACCACCCAGTGAGGCGGCCGCACGGCAGTGGTTTGAGATTCTATCCGAGCGCGTCTCATGCAAGTGTCGCCTTTGTTCTATTATTTCATTTTGCTTACTGGGCGTGGTAGATTTCACCCCGCCCCAGGTGACGATACTCTCCAAGCTCCCGATCGTCCCCACCAAGGGGTCAGGTGCGCAGCAACTGCAGTGGCTCACGCCCGTCCAGTGTTATCTTGGTGGGGGCACCAAAGGGGAATTCCACTCCAAGTTGTTCGTCTTTGTCGATTTCGGGCCCGTTGCCAACAGGTTTCTGAGTGCGTGTGGGTCCAAGCACGAACCGTCGATCAACGAGGTGGCGGAGATCTTGATTTCTAATCCCAGAGCGTTCTACGAGCTCTCTGGTGGATATGAAAGGTACGTGCGCGCTTTTCCGTTCATGTGGATGGGTTGGCTCACTCAGCAGCTGGTCCCTCTATGTAGTTTCTTGGCAGAGTTGCGCAATCTGGCTGTCAGCAGCCACGCTATCGCGAACGGCACGTTGAGCAAGATGAGAACATCCCCTGTCTTGCTTGGCATGCGTCGTCACAAACCTTCAAGAGCGTCCTTGAGCAAGACGTCTCCGGCGGAATGGGACGAAGAGGGGTGGGAAGATCTGCATGATTTGCGGAAGCCGAATGAGATTGTTATCGCCGATGATACCAACGCGTACCAGCTGTTCGGCGACTCGATCTTTACTGCGCCACAAGAGGACCTTTTGGAAGGTGCGCGCGGAGGTCGCTATTTGGTTGGATAGAGGTTGGTGACTGACCTGAGGGCGCCAAACCAGGTTTTTACGTGTTGCTGGGATCACGGCACTTGAGCATGGTTGTCAAAGAAGAGTACAAGGTCTCCAACGAGATATCAGACACAAAGACCGCGTCGGACGTGCGAGCGCTCGTACTCGAGAGGCTGCCCTTGTTCCTTCACGAACACTCGCACGCACGCACTAAGGTGCCACTTTCGTGGCTTTCCGGCGCAGGCAACTTTCGAGTGAAAGTGTTTGCAAAGTTGGTTATTTCCAAGACACTCAACGTTGATGGTGGCAAGATGACGCGGGCGTTGGATGCATCGGCGACTGCGAAGCGTGTAGGTATGGGCCCAATCGAGCTGTGGCTCTCCTATGGGGCGCAAGTGGACATGTACGAGTAAGTTGTTACGACCCCTCGTTCGGTCGGTTTCCATGGGTACTCATGATATTGCCGTCAGAGTTGCGACATCTCTGTGCCGATTGTTGTTTGAGAAAGTCAGAGCCAACGACACGTTGCTGTTTATGACCATTCTGTCTACCGACCTGAAAGCGTTGAAGCGGAGGGGCTACAACGGTAAGTTTTGTTCGCGATCTGCCCACGAGCCGCCTAATTTAAATTAACCCACATTCTACAAAGTGGACAAGATTCTCAAGCAACAGCAGCAGGATAGGAGATTGGCGGAAGAAGCACGACGGAGCCGTTACATCGGATCGGAGGCAGCCGGTTCTTCGACGACGATGCTTGTTCCGCAACCGGTGACACCTCAACCGCGGAGGGCGAATCCGGGTGATTCGATTGCGACGCCCGCGCCGCGCCCTGGGTTGCCTGGAGGCTGGGAGTCTGTACCCCGCTCGTCTCCACCACCGATTGAGCCACCGCATCAGCTTGCAACGCCCAGCGTGCCAGAACAGCCGTTGAACGATTCGGTATCAACGCGCCTGCCGACGTCCACATCTACGCCCGATTCCATGAACCCTCCCAACCCCTACCCGATCGGGAACGCGCTGCAACAGCTGAGGCGAAAGCTTGTTGCGCACATGCCATCGTCTTCGGAGCTCGTTCGATCTAGCCCTTCTCCCCAGCCGGTGCAGTACGTCTGGGGCGCCTTTCTGGATAGGACTCCACTAACCTTTTCCGCTTTTGTAGGAGCACACGCCATGTGACGCCGCAAAGTAACATTCGTAGGTAACATGCGCACGTCGACTTTTCTGATTTGACAGAGGTGTCGTTAGGGGCCAATGTGGACATGGCGATCAAGGCTTGCAAACCCGAAGAAGGGACGTTGCTCCATAACCGCAAGCGCATGGAGGTTGTCAAGGAGTCTTTGAACGAGGGCTACTGCGATGCATCTGGGCAGATTGGTCATCTGGAGCTCCTCGGTAGGTTGTGCGGTTTGTCCATCAGTCCGGCGATTGACGATGTTGAGTAGGGAAGATGGGTGACGTGAGGGTGTTTGTGGCCAAAGGTGAGTCATCTGGATAACGAGGTTCGAGGTGTCGCTAACAGCGGTGGGGTAACAATACAGACGTGCCTGACACGGAGACGTTCATGGGGCGGATGCGCGACCCTCTTGCTCGGTTTATACATGTCGTAACGCCCCTGGCACAGATATACAACCTCCCAATGACGTCGTTGCATGTCTTTTATGACATGGTTGGTGGTCTGATAGCGTTCAACCGAGAGGGAAGCATCTTTCTCAATTTGCGCTACTTTGAGGCATGGCGTGAGTAGAATCAATTTTGGTACTAGTGAAGAGGACACCACTGAGGTGGCGATGATAACTGATAGACGACGCCGAGGTCAAGCAAGGTCGGCTGCAAGCTGCACAGATATCCTGGTTCGTCTGTCCTTTATTTCTGCCTGTCGCCGTCGTCATGTTGTGCTCCTTGTTTAGGTTTTTTACGCTCGCACACGAAATCGCACACAATCTAATCGAGCCGCACAACTCGGAGCACGAGTTTTATTTTTCGGCGATCTGTGAGGCGCATGTGATGGCGTTTTCCCAGCTCATCAGACATTGAAGCGGTATGTATTTTTTTTTTCTTTGGAGGATGACAATAGAGGCAAAGGGTATGTTTACAGGATGAAGACATGGTACTGTACATAGATCTGTTATCTGTTTTGTTATGTGTTGCTATGTAAACAATGATTAATGAGAGGCAAACTGATGGAAACCAGTGGTCAAGTTTTGAAAATGCTATCTCACTGATCTACTTCCAAAAGGAGCACAGACTGGGGGATAGTAAATTTTGAAGGAGTATTGTGCAAAGCAATAGCTCAGGCAAGAAAGACCAAGAGTAGTGGTTAAGACTTATGGAATATGGTGGCTCAAATAAATGTCCCAATGTTGGAAAGACTTTATGTTTGCAAGAGAACCAGAATATATCAGCTCTGACCCTTGCAGGGCCATCAATAGCCCTAACTCCTGCCTTGATTATGAGCCTTTAATCATGTCATTTGGTGGTCATGATACTGAGATATAACAATTTCAAAATGACATGTCATTGGGACACTTATTTGAGCATGATGTTACAGTGAGCTCAAAAACCCTTTCCATGTTGACAGTAAATGTAGTAAATGAAATGTACTGCTATATCACATGGGAATCTTGCTTAGCATTGGTGGAGTCATAGATAGTACATACTCTTGGCTATCAAAATGCTCCCTAGGTCATGTGATTCCAATCACAGGGTGTGAAGATATGACCATTTTGAAACAGCAATGTTATGAAAAGGGTTTTTGAGCTTTTGAATTGATGAGTAGAATATCAGTTGAATCATACAATATTTGCAAATGTTTGTTGATACAAACAGTGATATATGTATAAATAGTATGTCTGAGTTTGAAAAAGCTCCCACACTTCTTTATTCTCAAACCACTACCATGGTTATATCTCTC
>JBBPMG010000198.1:0-37796 GCA_038090195.1 Boletellus deceptivus
AAGAGCATTGACTATATATTTTAAGGACACTCACATAATTGTCCCAATGCATGCCAGTTTTGAATTGCATGTATCTCTATGGTTACTGATCCAAATTACATAATTCATTTACCATCACCTAGCCAAGAGCATGGATATTCTTTCTTATACCAATACTTTGTTTATATCTGTTTATATACAAGTGATATTCAGTGAACAATCAAAAAGTATCAAACATTGGGACAATTTTGTGAGTCACTGTAGGTGATAAGAGCTATCTTTGCTATTGATAGATAAAAATAGAAAGATAAAAGCAATAACTGCTATTGGTTGATGAAGAAAATTAATAAATGATGTCATATCACATCATAATGATATCATGAATCTAGATCTTAAATACAAATAGAATAGTCTACTCTGCTAAGCCTACATAAAGTGGTCTCTATGGACAGAGGCCATGAGGATAATCACAAGAAAGATCCTATGATGTGTTCCTGATGATCTTGGCTGTGTGGGATGAGTCAATCATCCTAATCAGATGATTGAGATCAAAATGGTGAGTTTGGCTTTACAGGACAATATGAGACTGTCCAGAGCTGTATAGACCTCCATGGAGGCAGCATGTTACTATGCTATACATGCATTGATCATGGTTATGGGGCTGTAAACCAGGGCAGACATTCCTAGGCACAAGATCATAAGTCAATATGAGTCATCATGAGTCAAACTGGATCCAGAGGGATCTAGATGGGTCTAGACTGGTCTAGACTGATCCATGAAGCATAGAGGATGATACAGCAATGATAAATCCTGATGTTGAAAGGATAAATGGACAAAATTCAAATAAATACATAGAAGGGTCAGATTGAAGTCAGAAAATGGTAGAAAAATAAGAGAAAGATCAGGAGAGTGTAACAACCTATATGTGTCAGCATGGTTTTAATGCAAATAGATGAAGAAACTCACAGTAGTAAAAGAACAAAGAAAGCAAGTCAGTCATGTACACCTCAGACAATTTGGTTGTGTCATTTTACTGCCAGCTGGTGCAAGTATGTTGAAAGCAAGAATGATATATATGTTGTCAATAGTAAAGCATCAGTTGGACTGCTTCAATCATCTCCACCCAGGTGCCATCTGCATTTCTTCAAGACATCCACCTTAACAGATGGGTGAGATCAAGGATGAGTGCCAGCTCACAGAACACATAGGTGATACAATGGGGTTGCAAAAATTACTGGGAGGGTGTCAGTAATGCACACAAAGGATGTGGAGCTCACTGCTAAAAATAAAAATGATGATCCAAGGTCATATTATTGCAGAAGAAAAAGTGGGTCCCAATCAACTTGATGTTTCGAGCTCATCGCGTTACCAGCACATCACACTAGACGATACGAATGGACCCAGGCGCACTGAGCAAGACTCGGCTATGAGAGCAGGAAAGACCTCTGACCGTTGGTAGATCACATTGACAGTGAACGGATCCATGCCTGATTCTGAGGTCATGAGCAGGATCGTCGACAAGAGCTGAATTAACCAGACCTTAAGCGACGTCGCTCACTGAACCTCATGTTGGACGGCCACCGTGGGCACCGCGCGGCAGTCGAAAAGTGGAAACGTGCAACTTCGAGGTAACCCCGGTACCTATAGGAGCATATGCCCATCTTGCCTCTCTCCTCTGCCTGCTCGCTGACCAAGGGGCAACGATTCAGAGGTAGCCTCCCTGACGAGGGCCTTCCCAGACTCGAACCAAGCAACTTGCCTCGCACCCTTTTGGTTGCTCGTACCGTACGTCGGCACTCTCCAGTGTCTCCACGGTCTCTGACCCTGACAACCCGTGGGGAAGGCATCCACGGCAACCCCAGCCAAAGCGAGCTTGTTGACACGGTCGTCGTCACCCTGGATACCTTGGAGGGATGCCGAAGAGCCCGACCTATGTTGCCACAGGAAAAAAAAAGATCGACCACAGTGGCCACTGGCCACTGTTCGGCCAGAGGTTCTGGTCGGGGCTTGGTGCACGGTGGGCGAGTGTGTCCGTTCTCGTGCGGCGGCGGCGCGGCCTGTTACATTCGCCGATTGCGAACGTGATACCGCCTGCAACATCGGACACACGAGCTTGGTTGGCAGCTGACCGGGGCCGATGACGGGGATCATGTCGCTTGGCTAATGAATGCTTTCGTTGGGGGGCTAACGTTATAACGTATACGCCCTTGGCCACGTCGGCGGCATGTTCAAGATCGTGACGACGGCCAGGGCGGGTTGGGCACGCTCTCGCGAACATCTCGTTCCGAGGAACGGGGCAGACGGCGAGAGATTTGGGGACGAGGCTCTGTCAGACTTTCAGAGCTTGGAACTCTCGCTGTGCGTCGTGCGTATCCCTCTTCTCTATTTCGGCACTGACGTCAAGGTCCGATTCGATTGACTGGGGTGTGCGTGTGTGTGTGTGTGCCATATACCCGACGCGCATTTCTCGGTCCCACACCCGCCAACAATCAGGTCGTTGTCCACCATGATTTCAAGTATTGGACGCATCCTCGGCTCGACCGCTCGCCGTGGTGGAGTCGCTCCGCTACTCGTGGGATGGCGGCCGGCGTGCAACGTAAACAAGAGCACACATTG
This sequence comes from Boletellus deceptivus, assembly GCA_038090195.1. NCBI lineage: Eukaryota > Fungi > Basidiomycota > Agaricomycetes > Boletales > Boletaceae > Boletellus > Boletellus deceptivus. The sequence goes on from JBBPMG010000198.1 coordinate 2,596, forward strand.
GCACCCACACGCTGCTTTGCCGGCAACCCGGCCCGACGGATCGATTCCACCTTGACTTGGGTATATAATTTGCCAATCCTGAATTTTGCTAGTAGCACAAAAAAGAAACAAGGGAAAAAAGAAATATAGCTAGAATAACCGTCTTCATAGGGGCCGCAACGCTTTCGTGTTTTACCAGCAGCGAGACCAAACCGCATCCCGTCGACGTGGCACACCATCTCGTCCCTCCCACAGCCAGCCCAAGGACACGGCGGGCTCGAGGTTTGCGTGTCCATATAAAACCGTCCGTCGTCGACTAGGATCGGAAACAAGAATGGAAAAGAAGATGGGGTAGGAAAGCAATAGTATCGGCAACAAGGAGAGTAACTAAACGGGCGAGATAATGTGCATCTCATGCGTGACATATAAAAACACTTCTATTAGCGTGCTGGTATGCGGAGAGAAGAGTCGTGTACGCAGACGAAACGAACACAGTCCATGATTCGCGTGCGTGGGATGCGAGGGGCAGAAAAAGGGAAAGACAAAGAGAAGGGTGTGAGAGAGGGGGAAGAGCCCACCACCATCTGACGACCGTGGCTCGAGTCATCAGAGCAGCAACGATGCGATCCCGAGCCCTGCGACCAGCGAAAAAACACTCGTGAACCATGACACGCTCCAACTGCGCTCGCCAGCGTTCGCACTGAGGGCCTCGGCATTACTGGCTGTGGTCACATTCCGCAGGGGTTGCGTGGGCAGCATGTTCGGCGAGGTCGAGACTAGCCGTTGCGGCGGGAGCGGGACCCCGTTGAACTGATATATTTGCAACGTATACCCGTATGTCGGGTCTTGGTAGATGTTCCACGAAACGAAGAGCTCGGTGTCGTTGTAAGTTTCAATAAAATTCGAGACGGGGGCACAAGGATCTTGAACTTGTTGGTAACCGTCCGAAAAGGGGGTAGCGACGATGGAGCCGTTGGAGAGGAGATCGTAGGTGCCGTGACACCAATTCAGGACGCCAGTGATGCAGCTCGGTTGGGTGCCTAGCACACACGAGGTGAAGATCCGCGGCACGGCGCGAGCGAAGCGGGATGCTCACCATTACCCGTCATCCGGTATCGCGCGAATTCATAGTAACCGTCCTGCGTGCTACGCACACAACATCTCAGCTCGAGCAATGCAACAAGACGAGCCGACTGACAAGGAAAAGGACACGCCAGTTGTAGATGGGTAAATGAACGACTCGTTGGCAGGTTGCGCAAAGCCCTGTTTGGGATTGCAAGTGTGAACGATGGGCGAGGGGATGGTCCAGCAGGAGACTGACCGGGCCCGTAATGACGTTCTGGCTTCCCGAAGCCCAGGTGCCGAAGATGGCCGTCACGTTGTGTGCGGCGTCGTAAACGATGTCCTGACCGAGTGCAGATGGTGCGAGGAAGAGAAAAAGGAGTGAAAGGGCGATCATCGAGGCAAAGGTGCGTTGCTGGAGACGGGGTCGTCGGTCGCGGTCGCGGGGCGGAGGAGTGCGGTGGTGGTGCTTTCGTAGCGCAGCGAAGAGGCGGGCACTGGCAACGACCAAGGTGATGCGAAGGAGCCTCTGTTTGTCCTTGTTTGTCCGCCTGCTGCTCAGACCGTTCGGTTTTTGTCCAGCCCAGCGGCACGGCAACCAGCACGACCACCGCGCGGCGGGGGAATCACCAACGGTCCATGGTCGGTGTACAGTACACAGACTACAACTCTCGTGTCTCTCGCAACGTCTGGGCCGCTGGTAGTCGGCAATCGTCCAACGGCGCACACTTGAAAGATTGCACTCAATCCTTTTTCAAATCCCTCTGGACAACAAAGATACGCTCGCCGTCGTCGGAAACGGTGAGCTCCCGCGCGCCACGGATGCCCTCCAAGCCTTGCAGACCACGCCCTCTGGCGAGCACGATGTATATTTCGAGGCCATCGCCAACCTGGCAAGACGCGTCAGAGACGGACAGGCCAACGATCAGGATCGTCCGACCTCGATGTGGCGCTCCGTTGCGCTCGTGAACGAATCAATGACGATCGCCAGCACAGTCGGGAGGGGCAAGTGCTTCGGATGCGATGTGCCCGGCGCAGGAAGCTGGTTCTTGAAATAGATCTGGATTGTGCCCACATCGGTAACGTGGCAGAGACGAAGACGGACAGTCAAGGGATCGACATGCCTGGTTATCCAAGAAGGGCTGCAGCAACGACTGTGCGGCGCCTGCTGCGCGACATGCTTCGCGCTCGTACGAGCCCACGGGATCGAACGAATAGACTGCACCGGTGCCTGTTTCGGGGGTAAGAGCACGGATGGGGAGCCTGTGTCTGACGCACCGTCTTCCTCGATACCGCCGAGGATGTTGTACACGTAGTAGGGAAAGAAACGTCGCGAATAAAGCAGTGTCTGGATCAGACGTGCAATGGCACGGAGAGGCATGTCTTTCGAGTGGGCATGGCGATACCACTGCAGATCAAGGGGGGTGAGGGCACGGAGGAGGATCTGGAGCGCACGCACCTCGAGACGCTGCTTCACCTTCTTGACAAACATGTTTCCGTCTGCCGCGAAGCCATTCACGGCGAGGACAGCGCGATCTGTCCTGCGGGAGATGAGAGGGGGCACGCCGGGGAGAGTGACGCGTACAAGGGAAAGACCTTTGGGGCGTAGCGCGTCTGGATGCTGTAGCCCTCGCTCTGTCTTGTGTCGCCAGAGATGACGGCAAAGTCTGCGCCGGCGATGGCGAGGATCGTGCCGCCGTTGTCCGTGTACGGGTTGAACTGTCGCTCGGAGGGCTGCATGGCGAGGCGTCAAGCCGCGTCATACGGGCAGCGACCGGGCTGCTTGTCGGAGTTTGAACATCAGCGATGCCGAACACGTGCCGGCCCCGTCAGCTGGCCGTGCGCCGAGGGGCCGGCCTTCGCGAGGGCAGCTGGGGATGGCTCGGCAAGGCGGCTTCCTGCTGGCTTGGGCAGGCAGAGTCGGTACCTGGTCGTTGCAGCGTCGCGATAATGGATTCGGTCGTGGCTATTTCCGAAGGGCTCGAACGTGTGCCCATCGATTCTCTTCATATAATGACTCGACGAGGCACGCCCCTCGCGACTCTGTCGATATGAGTGAGTGTCTTTCGTGCGGTGGCCCGTCTCCAGGTCTCTCAATGTCGCTGGCATCAGACGTCGAAGTGCTCAACAGCCGCCTGCTGTTCGCCATTCCGAAAAAAGGTAGCGCCCCATCTGATCGCCCATCCTACCACGTTGATTGCCCTGCACAGGACGACTGCACGAGCGCTGCCTGCAGCTGCTCGCCGGTGTGTGCCATTTCGATGGAGCGCACAGATCCTGACAATCCGTGCAGGTGCGGACATCCAGTTCCGTCGGTCCAACCGTCTCGACGTGTGCCTCGTCATCAATCACCCCATCGCACTGTAAGCGCCCCTCCCTGTTCTCCACCGTGTTCAGCTGAACAACACAAATCGCGATCCAACGACGCAACCACAGCGTGTTCCTCCCAGCCGCAGACATCCCCTCCTTTGTCGGCAATGGCAACGTCGACCTCGGCATCACCGGCCACGACGTCATCCTCGAATCCAAGATGCAGGACAAGATCACCGAGGTCCAGCGCCTCGCGTTCGGCAAGTGCGCGCTCCAAGTCCAGGTGCCCGAACACGGCCCGATCCAGTCCGTCGACGACCTCGCCGGGAAGCGCATCGTCACCAGCTTCGAGGTCCTCGCCGCAGAGTATTTCGCGCGAATCGACGACCGGCTCGGGCTCGTCGACGAACAGCGGACACGGATCCAGTACGTGGGCGGGAGTGTCGAGGCGGCCTGTGCGTTGGGCTTGGCGGACGGCATCGGTGCGTGTGCGGCGGGACGGTGCCATGTCGGTGTTTGACCGCGATCTCTCCCCCCGTCTAGTGGATCTCGTCGGTACGTGTCTCTTCCGATGTTCCCCGAAGACAACGCAGGCACGGTGCTGACCCAAGCGTGTGCCTATGGCGGGCTTGCATCGGAACAGAATCGGGCGATACGATGCGTGCGGCGGGGTTGCACGCCATCGCGACGCTCCTCGAGACAGAGGCGGTCTTGATCAAGTCCACCACGCCTTCACGCGCTGATCATACACCGCTCATCAACCTGATCGCGAGCCGCATCGCAGGCGTGGTGGCCGCCGACAAATACGTCGTGTGCTCGTACAACATCTCTCGCCAGGCACTGTCGCTCGCGGTCCAAATCACTCCCGGACGAAGGGGGCCCACGGTCGGTCCGTTGGAGGGGACGGACTGGGTGGACGTGAGCGCGATGGTGGAGAAGAAGGCGTGTGCAAAAGTGATGGATGAGCTCGTGGCGATTGGGGCGGAGGACATCCTGATCTATAGCGTGAACAACTGCCGTGTATGAGCGGTGTTTCACAAACGCTGGACCACCGCGCCTCTGAATATAATGGGGCAGACCAAACGTTTCATCCACAATGACCGAGCTCACCGCCGCCACGTTCAAGCCGCTGCTCGCCAAGGTCGTCAAGACGCCCGAGTATTTCACTCCGGACGACCTCAAGCTCGCCCTCGAGCATCTCCTCGCCCCCGATGTCGTACCACCCACGCAGATCGGTGCCTTTCTCGCCGCGATGCACATCCAGCGATTGGAACGACGTCCGGAAAACCTTGTAGCAGCCGCAGAGGTATTCCGCGCGCGTGCACTCAGAGCGGCGGTCGAGGACGACGACAAGGACTTTGTCGTGGACATCGTCGGGACGGGCGGAGACGGGCACAACACATTCAACGTCAGCACGACCGCCGCCATCGTCGCGGCCGGCGCAGGGGCTCGCGTAGTCAAGGTGAGGAACACTTGACCCCTCCCTTTCCCCGGCCCCCTTGCCCCTTTTCTCATCCAAGCGATTACGCCGCGCCCAGCACGGCAGTCGCGCATCGACATCCTCGTCGGGCTCCGCGGACCTCCTGGAAGCGCTCGACTGCCTCTTTGTCGCCCCGACGACGGACACGCCAACGCCCATCGCGCGCGCGCCGTTCACGTTCATCCTTGCGCCGCACTACCACCCTTCGCTTGCGCGACTCGCGCCCTTCCGCAAAGCGCTCCCGTTCCGCACGCTGTTCAACGTGCTCGGGCCGCTCATCAACCCGGCGCGCCCACGCGGGATGGTGCTCGGCGTGGCGGAGCGCGAGCTCGGACGGCCGTTTGCGGTGTCGCTGCGCGATGGCGGGGTGCAGCGCGCGCTGGTCGTGTGTGGCGCCGAGGGCCTCGACGAGATCAGCTGTGCGGGAGAGACGTGGGCGTGGGCGCTCGAGCCCGACGGGACGATCACGGAGCGGGTGCTGCACCCGGCGCAGTTTGGGCTGCGCACGCACCCCCTCGGCGCGGTCTCGGGCGGGGGGGCGGCAGAGAACGCGGCGACGCTCCGGGCGCTGCTGACGTCTGGGGAGGGGGAGGTGGCGGAGACGCTCGTGCCGGTGCTCGAGTTTGTGCTGCTGAACGCGGCGGCGCTGCTAGTCGTCGCGGGGCTGGCGGGGGACCATCTGGACGGGGTGCGGCTGGCGAGGGAGAGCATTCGGTCAGGGAAGGCCTGGGAGGCGCTGGCGGCATTCCGGGACGCGGGAGCCGCGAGCCGGGGCAGGTGACAGCGCCGCGCCGTGCACCGTCAAGTCGGTGCTGCCGTCGCCTCCGACGCTCGCTTGCGGAGGCGGGCGGATCGGCCCGCCCGACGGAACCGCCGTCGGGACGAATCTGAGTTGCCACGCTTCTAATCGCCGCTTGTATATCTTCAAACTCAGCTAATCTCTACCGAGCTGGCAGATACTGACCGCCCAAACACCAATGAATGAGGCGTGTATGACGCACTGGACAGCCAAGATCTTCCTCGGCATTTCTGCTTCTTGCTCACGCCAAGTTTGTTGTACTATCGGTGTCAAGACGTCAACGTTCCAGCTTGGCCTGATGGCCAAGAATTGTCGTCGACTGTGAAGCTTGTCCATAAATAACGTCGAGCCTTGCCGACAACATGATGGTCCTCTCCATTCTCTCCCAGCCCACGGCGCCACCGGAACGGAGCAATCGGTAGGTTTATTGTAATGAGCAGCTTTCCCGCCATGCCCTTAATGATGCAAAGCTCTTGGGAACGTCTTCCAAACTTACGCTCGGCGACATTGGCGGCCCGTTCACTCAGGCCAGCCGAATAGCCTCCTCATAGGGTACGACTGACCCATGTTTAGCCCGTAGCACCACGCCATGCTGTAAGTACATATTTTTAGACGTATTGACCCGCTGCTCAGAGTCTTGTGCTCCCGCTGTTCTCCCATCCTGTAAGGCCTGTGTAACTTGGCGTATCCAACGGAGATGATCACCAATGTGCCTCGGTAAACATTCCACACCGCAAGACTTGTCACCCATGACGGCGTTTCCCGCGAATCGTAAAAGCGACCCTGAGGGCAGCTAACCATATATTGGCTCGCCAGAGTCACATTACGGTCGTCTTTTCATCCACGTTCCTTTCTTCTTCCAACTACAGTCTTTCGCTTTTCTCCGTCAGGCTGTTTCTGCTGACAAGACTGCAACAGAGGGTCGGAATCGCCCGTCATGCTCAATGACAAGAATAGCCCTCAGCATCACTGGTCAGCGTCAGCGTCGACGGTGATGGACTTGGAGCAAGCAACAGCAAGCCATGTTTCGATCCCACTGGACACCATCTCCCAACCTCCCCATAAAGATTTCGGGGTCTTGACTGTACCTGCACGGCTAAGAGACGACCCTGGTCGGCAAGCTGGGTGGTGGACTCAGGTCGGCCTCAGTATCATTTGCACATTTGGCGAGTGTGCCGTTATTGATATGATGCCAGTCATACTGACGCATAGCGCAGTCGCTGCCAATCTTTATTATTGCCAACCTCTCCTGAGTAAGGGGGCATCTGTCTCATGTGGTCCATTCCTCGCTTATGCACGTTCCAGTTGAAATCGCCGATTCGTTCCATCAGACATATGCAATGGCTGCATGGTAGTCTCATGCCGTCTCGTTCGGACAATGCTAACTATTCTGGCAGGTTGCCTACCATGTATCAAGCAGGGTGCGTTGTCATTCCCTTGGCAGACTGGCCACTCACGGCGTTTTTCGCATGACAGATACTGTGTCGGGCTACTCTTCATCTCCCCTCTTGGTGACTTGGTTCGGCGCCGACAGCTGATCTTGGCGCTCATCAGTATAACAACCTGCCTCTCGGTGGGCCTGGCCTTGTCACGCAATTTCGTCATCTCATGCGTGCTCATGGCCCTCATTGGCGTATTCAATGTCACCCCTCAAATCCTCCTTCCCTTGGCGGTCGACTTATCCGCCCCACAGCATCGCACGGGCGTCGTCTCGATCCTCCAATCTGGTATCATGCTTGGTATCCTCCTCGCGCGTGTCCTTAGCGGTATCATTGGCTACTTTACTCACTGGCGGACAGTATTCTACATGGCAATTGGCGTGCAGGCCGCCACCTTGTGTATTGCGTACCTCCTCATACCGGATCATTCGCCCAGGAATCCCCACTTGACGTACTCGGAGATCCTACGCTCCATGGCTGCGTATACCGTTTCCGAACCGAGGCTCGTACAAGCGGGATTGATCAATCTTGCCTCGGTAGCGTGCTGGACTAATTTCTGGGTGACGCTCACGTTCTTCTTGGATGACGAGCCGTACCATTTCTCAACGTAGGTCTTTCCCTGCCTCGTGTCTCGTCCTGCCGTTCTCTCCCCTCCTCCTTTCCCGCATAACCCACATATTATCGTCATTGACTAACAACTATGGATCTGATGCGGGTATTGTTCGGGCTAGGCTGTGGATCGGTTTATTCGGCTTAATCGGCATCCTGGGTATCTTTGCGGCACCGTTGGCGGCGCGTTGTATCGACGGCTTCGGTGCCTGGTATTCCGTGCTCATGGCAACGGTCTGCCTGTTGGTTCTCCAATGCATCCAGACGGCGGCCGCTGGGATCAACATCGCCGTCGTGGGGATCGTGTGTTTTGGGATTGACGTGTTCCGACAGACGCAGACGGTGTCGTTGCAGACAATCGTATTCAGGTGAGTTTTCCCCCGCCAACTCGTCTTTTTGTGAAACACGTCGTGACCCTCGTCCTTGTCGGTCCAATTTTTTGACCGCGTCCGTCTGTCCATCAATTCTTTCTCGATGCAGTATTTCGGAAGAAGCACGGTCGCGCCTAAACGCCATTCTCACCGTTTCTGTACGTGTCCGCTTCTTTTAACTACTTCTCTATTGGCGGTAGATCGCCTGCGGGCCCCGTCTGTTTTCATTCTCGGATGACCGTGTGCGCTCGACTCATGCCCTCTCCGTTCCCGCATCCATTCACCCATCGCTACACGCACGCGCACGATGTCCACCGTTGCCGAATGGCACGCTTTCGTACTCCACCCCTCGGCAACGATTTTTCAGCTCTTTATGGGCCAAGTGATCGGGTCTTCGGCAGGGTCGCACGTCTTCCTCCGGTACGGCTGGCGGGCTGCTTCGGTGCTGTCCGTCGGGCTATACGGCTTTCAGCTCGTCGTGTTGTGCGTGCGCGGGCCGAACTGTGGGCGACACGTATGGTTTGGGTACGGGTGCCGAATGGACGAGGTCGAGTGTGGGCGTGGTCGTGGCTGCCCATGTAGGTCCGAGCGTCAGTGTGGGCCAGAGGTTGGTGATCGAAGTCAGGGTGAGGGGATGTTGTACAAGGCTAGTGTGCACGCCTCGTCGCGCGTGAAGAGTGTGGGGGACGACGAAGGGACGGAGACAGGGATGGAGGTGGGGATGGGAACGGAGATGATGAGACAGGGGACTGTCACGGAGAGCACGTCCTGTCCCGGTGAACGTGGATGACCTCATTGCGCACGCTCGATCGGTGTTGGCAAGCATGCAAAGCCGGTGTGCAGAAAAGAAGAGGGGAGGAGGGGGGGAATGCGTGTGCCATGTGTATTTTATTCATTGGGCTACAGGGATGCGCCGCGAGCAAGAGAACGGTGGGTGACATAGGGGGTAATACTGTAGCACATTCCAAGGTGGTATTTATGCGACTCATCTGGAATGTTGTCCTAACAATTAGGGTGGATAGAGTCTAATCGTTTGCAAGAATAGGTTCGAGCGACTGGAGCTGATCGCGCTGGAGGGTGCGTGTCGAGCAACGTCGATGCGATGTGGGCGTGCGACAGACAGAAGACGCACGTCTCAAGTGCGATACCACAACAGATCGAACGCATCCCCCGGCGAAGCTCGAGACGACACCCGCGGTGCGTGCTGTGCAAGGGCCAAACATGAGCACGTTCCGTGTTCTCTGGACCCAGGAACGGCGCTTGGCAAACGGCATTCATCCCGCTTGCGCTCTGTTCGGCAGATAGGCTGGTCGTTTGTTTGTTTGTTTGTTTTCCGCAAGGAAGATGGGGGCGTCGCCCAGACAAAACTTTCAAAGAGTCTGTTCACCCCATACGACCTCTGACCCACCTTGAAAACAAAAAGAGGTCGCTAATAGGCTCACCAAAAAAAATGTCAGACCGCGTGGACGCTGCGGTGGGGAGGGGGAGGGGGGTATTTATGTACTGAAACGTATTCGTCAGGGGTGGACATGAGGGTGGTATAATATTAGATTACGGGACGCACCACGCGCAAAGGATACGGCTTGATCGGAAATGCAGCAGCGACGCTCGCCACCACAGACCGGCGTGCGTCGACACGGGGAGGAGGGGGGGGGGGGGGGGGGGGGTTCGCAGCGGACATTGGTAGCAAAGTTCCGTAACAGAGCGATGATGCCAACCGCGAGATTGAGCGCCAAGATGATGACGGTGAGTCGCTCGTGGTGGAAGCTCAAGGCCTAGGGTGAAGGTCCTCGGAGCGCCGTTGGGTTCGTTCCGCCCAGCCTCTTCAAGCGACGTCGAGGCGGTTATGGTCCGCGTTTGTAACACCGTACCACCGCTTTTACGTGGTGAGCACTGAAACGAAGAAGTGGCTTGCAGGAAAACGCGTGGAGTCTGGAATCTCTCGGGCGCTCGCGTGAAGAAAAAGGAAAAAAAAGGACGGCCGTTCTAAACGAACCAAGTTGGCGTTTTCAACGACGACTCCGCGCTGGTGACTCTGCAAGCTTGGTATGACTCTGGGATGTTCCAAGGTCCTCTGCCCTCGCTTTGGGTTCGCTTTGCGCTCCGAGCTCGGGCGGCAACTCGGCGACGGGAAGCAGCTCGCATGTCGTCATGATAGGTGGAGTAACCTGTGTTCTCTGAGCGCCAGGTGGGTTCTCGCTCCTTGATACTTGTCATATGACCTACTATATCGTCCCTCGGAGGCATGGATTCCTATTTCAATGATCGCCGAGACCCTTTCATATCCTTTACTTCTCGCTTGCATCACATCCTGTGCTGGGCTTCCGTTGACCGTATCATTTGTTTGCCGCGCAATCCGCTTGCAGGACGAGGACCGAACGCAGTCGAGCCGCTTCAGCAGAGGAACTGGCTGCAAAGGCTCGAGGAACAACAATTCTCCACCATGCCCTGTCACACGGCCTGCAATGATTAATTACGCCTTTTACGCGTGCCGGCCCACGTCTTCGCGCAGCGAGGAGACCGAGATGATGCCTGCAGGTCCAGGGCGATGCTTCATATACTTGCCTACCTGTGGATCGCAACGTTATAACCTGGGCCCCGTGGGTTGTGGGTACGACTGCCCGTGTTTCTGCGACATATCCGTTTCCCCTCCGTCGCTGGCTCCACGATGGATGTGGAACGGGCCCTCTCGAGGTCTGAAGAACCACCTGAGCCACACAAGGATTTTGGCTTCCTCGTCGTCCCAGAACGACTCAGGTATTCCGCTGTGCGTCCATATCATTTTGGACTGGGTTCCATGATCGTGTTTGGTGTTGGATGTGCAATCAGTCAGTCCCCTCGTCGCTGGTGTGATTTCCTCTCTGACTTTTGGAAGCGGTGGCGAACATATATTATTGTCAACCGCTCCTCAGTGCGTTCTCTTTACGTTTTCCACTGTCCGTCTTACGCAATTCGTCTTGATCTGCAGTACAGATGGCGATTGATTTTCAAGTAACGTACGAGGATGTATCATGGTGAGTAGTTTTGTGCGCAATGGTCCTTGTCTGATTCCTCTCTAGGGTTCCTACGATGTACCAAGCTGGGTGTGTCATGTCGTTCTCCACCGGCCCTCCTGAACTGAGCAAGCCCGAGGACACAGATACTGTATTGGACTATTTTTTATATCACCTCTGGGTGACCTTGTCCCGCGACGTCGATTAATTCTTTCGCTGCTATTGATCACAACATGTCTCTCGGTTGGTTTGGCCCTCTCAAAAAGTCTCGTTACCTTTCAGATCTTTGCGTGCCTTGTAGGAGTGTTCAACGTTACCCCTCAAATTCTTATCCCATTTGCCGCAGACCTGGCTTCCCCAACTCAGCGCAGAGCTGCAATATCAATCTTGCAATCCGGTATCATGTTGGGAATACTGCTTGCTCGCGTGGTGGCTGGGGTCGTTGCGTACTTTTCTCAGTGGCGCACAGTATTCTATGTCTCGATCGGGGTTCAGGTTGTCGCTCTGTATGGAACATACCTGTTCATACCCGATCAACCGTGCAAAAACCCTGATCTCACCTACCTCGACACGTTCTCTACGATGCTCAGGTATCTCGTCACCGAACCAAGACTTGTGCAAGTAGTACTCTTCAACGTCGCATCCATCGCTTGCTGGTCTAGCTTCTGGGTGACTCTGACTTTTCTTTTGGGCGGCTCACCTTATGAATACTCGACGTAAGGTTCTTTCTTGGAATCGCACAGAATTGAGGGTTGAAATAGGATGCTTAGGCTATATATTGGCTTATTTGGTCTCCTTGGGGTCGCGGGTGTACTTGCAGGACCGATATTCGGGCGTGTTATCGACCGATTTGGCGCTTGGATGTCGCTGCTCGTGGCGACCTGCTGTCTTCTCGTCTTGCAAGCCGTCGAGACTGCCGCGGCACGGATCAACATAGCCATCGTGGTCGTCGTCTGCGTCGGACTGAACACGTTCCGACAAACCCAGGCCGTCTCTCTTCAGACCATCATCTTTGGGCAAGTCCTTGCTGTCCTACCACCAGGCGATTCGCTCTGACCCACCTTTCATGATCAGGATCTCTGACAATGCGCGCTCGCGTTTGAACGCCGTCCTGACGCTCTCGGTATGCACCCCCCTAGTCCTCGCGTCGATTCCCGCTCATGCTCTTGTCCGGTTTTGTGACAGTTGTCCGCGGGGCAGGTGATGGGCTCGTCTGCAGGATCCAAGGTCTTTTTGACGTATGGCTGGCGTGCTGCCTCTGCGCTTTCGATGGCGTTTTACGGGTGGCAGTTGTGTGTGCTCCTCCTTCGAGGGCCGAACTGCAAACGATATGTGTGGTTTGGGTACGAGGGCGGGTTCGCTTTGCAACCGGTAGAGCAGACGCAGAACGGCACAGCTACTTCCGCGACGCAAGGGTCTGAATCGTCCTCCGTCGTATGTTCTGATGCCCCCTCGACGGATTGCTCGAGCGCTCAGACATGAAAAAGGTTAGGGATGTTCGTTCCCGGTGACGTTTTCTCAAGTATGATATGGCCATCCCGAAGAGTTATAGATTATTCCTGGTCAACCATCAACTTTTTTATGCCCACCCATGTAGATGTTATTAACATTCAAACGTTCGCTCATTACTATTATTATGGATGTGGAAGCTTCGTTTTACACGAGAACGTGTATAGTATGTACTGTACGATTGTGCTCCCCTTTTCTTACTCTTTTCCTAGTAATTCACTTGGCCTGTGGGTGCGATTCCTTTGGTTTAACCGCGATCATCATGCATCCCGTCGCATAAAACCTGTCCGTGTAGACCTCGTTGCCGAGGCACGCATACGCGGTCTCGCATAGCATGGACGACATCTCCTTCACTTCCAGCACCTGCGGGACGGGGTTCTTGTAATACTTCTTCATAAATTCGTACATGCCTCCTTTCTTCATATGACCGAGACCATCCTCAGGATCCAGTTCACGCCCGATGATCTCGACTCCCTCTATGTCCTCTGGGCCAATACGACGGGTTATTCTCGCAAGCAGCAGATGCAAGTGGTCTTCGTCAAAACTCGGATTGTAGCCCGGGCGCTCTAATTCGGATCCGTCGGGCGCCTGCCCAAAATACGGGGAGGGTGCGTCCAATTTCACGCGGGAGAGCAGATGAAAGTATGGCCACACCACGTCTTGTTCTTGCGCATATAACAGTCGGAGCGAATAGGGCAACCCTAGCTCTTTGCACACGTTCGCGAGCGCCGCGTCTGATCCCTTCAGTCGATCTACAAGCGAGTCGATCGGCTTCGTCTCGTCGTACGCGTATTGGTGACACAGTCCAATTCCGAGGTATCCCCCCTTCGGAAGCGTTTCCGCATCATCGACGAGCGCAATCAGCTTTTCTTTCAACCTGTCATGGAACGGGCCAGAGAGAACACGAGGGACATTGCTCGGCGCACGAAAGTGGAGATTGTAGGTCAACGTGACCCGGTAGCCGGACATAACGGGGAGCACTTCATGTTCGACGTCGCTGAAGAAGGCCACAAAGCAGATGGACGGCTCGGTGGCTGCGGTAAACTGTCCTGAGAAGTCCACGATCCACTCCTGGCCGCCGAGGCGCAATGCGAGCTGGCCGCCCTCGTAACGAGCAGGGAAGACGACGACCAAGGAGCCGAACATGCTATCTGCGCGAGGGGTATCTTGATGAGACTTGAAAAACCCACCCTCGGCTGAAAACTCGATCAGCACGCGTTTAATAGAGCGTTGATTCAACCAGGGGCGGCTTACCGTAGACGTTCAACTTGGACAACTCGAACTCGACAGCTTGATCGGATGCAAGCAAGTCATGCTCGATGATATCGTGAACTCCAAGGCTACGCGGATCAAAGGGAGTAGAGAAAGAATTGAGGTCGATCTTCCCAGCCTTCCTGTAGGTCTCATCCAAGACGTTCTCGTTATTCAAGCCGAACGAAGCGGGATCGCATGCTCGAGAGAGGGCTTCGAGTTCCCGCGTGGTGGAACGCGCAATATTAATCCGACTACACAAATTAAGCACCCTTCGCATACTCGCGAGGAAACATATGACCCACTTGGGAACTGTGTCGTGGTCATAGTAGAGCGAAAGCTGGTGTTCAGGGACGGAGCATACGCCCTTGCAAAACGGATCGCGGTCAGTAAGCACATCCCTGAAAGCCTTTATGCGTGACGCAGACATGGGTTGGGAACAACGAATGGAGGGCAGGATAGGGGTGCTGTTATACCTCATTGAGACCAAACAAATACAAGCCACGCTCGGGGCAGGTTTCCCCGGCTTTGGGTTGGTTAGCGGCATGCCCCTTCAGTAACACCTGCAGGTGATTTATGATCCTGGATACTCTTTGAAGATTAAAGTGACTTGAGCACCTACTGTTATCCTGGTCCTTTCGTTACGTATCAGTCCCGCCATTGGGTGAGATAATGCCGAACTCGGTGCCATTGAAGCCTCAGGCCTCAGAAATGACTGATGTCACTCAGAAGCGGAAGTAGAAGTTCATGATACCGTACAAGTCAAACTATGGGCACCACTTGGCGGGGACGGCTAAACGTAAGAATTGACCTCCCTAAGAGTTCATGGGTATCAGTCCCAAATGTCTGTATTTCGTTAACTTCAGTATTGAAGTGGAACTCACCCGCACTTTATGGCAAATGATGTTGTCCCACCCCATGCTTTCATGCTTTGGATTGGTGCATCGACACTTGCCAGAAGACGGAGCTCCGGGAGCACTATCAGAGGTCATGGATCGGGTTATACAGCACTCTGGAATCGAAAGCCGCTTTCGACAGAGTGTAAGAGTGAGGAAAGTTGTCACGTATTTGGCCTAGTCACGTCAATGGTAACTCAGCCAAGAGTCGACCTATTGAACTACTACCACATTGGACTCGAGGGCGATACCACAAACCTCATCTACAAAAGAAAGTCATTGCTCCGTAATTCTCGCATTCACCAGTCATCGTGCTCATCTGGGGAACGAAGTGGCCCATCCATCATGAGCTCCATGGTTGTCATTGTTTCGGCAGTGCTATCGCTCGGCGCAGCATGGCTCTATGTCTCTCCCAGTCGACGACATGGCCAAAGGGGTAGAGTTCACTTTATCATGACAGCAGCAGCCGGCCTGCACACCCTCCTCACGCTGTCCAGCCTCGCCTTCAGTCGACCTCCAAATCTATTTACACGACTGGCAATACCTATACACACGCCTGTAGACCATATAAGATCTCTTCTAATAAGGGAAGCTGAATTCAACACAATGGGGGGGAAGGGTGCGGGTGCAATCGTTATTCCACCTGAAATCCCAAAAGACGTCGACACATTACTCACGAGGCTGGGTGTGCATGGCAGCAGAGACATTTATGTGAGGTGTGTGCCTCTCCTCTCCTCCAGAGCCCACTCTCACCGGAGGCAGGTTCGGACAACGTGCGATGCAAACATGTTTGTATTGTTCTTCGGCAACCGACTACACGATTCTTGTTCTCTCAGACATCCTTCTCGATTACTTGCGAACCGCGACAGTGCTCCTCTTGTTGACCACCGTCGTTAATGGTCGACAGAGATTGAGAACAAACGCTCTTGGTGTGCTTACATGCGCATTCCTTGCTGAAGCCTATGCCTTCACTTCGGCCAGCGCCCAACCTCTCGACAGAGATACCAGCACCGCGTTCATGGTGCGTTGCTATTCGCCCCCGACGTTCCTATGTGTCCTGATAATATTCATGATCAACTCAGTGGCACGACAATTTGTATCTGGTTCGCAATGTCCTTTTCTCAGTGCTTCCCGTCTTCATTCAAGCCATGCCCACTATCTACCCTCCCCCTCCAGCCTCGGCGGTTCTTGCCCCTGCGCTCGAGCGCCTGGAACGTTCGCTTCCTCGTACCCATCTTCTCAAATACTTCCGGCAAGCTGTCCTGAGACATCCGTATACCCGCGAAAAAGCCGTCGAGTTCTGGGTGAATAATGCTGCGGAAGGCGCGGCTGCGAGAAGTAATCCAAACGTACAAACTACGGCATCCAAGCTAGGGTTTGGGTTCGCGGCGTCGACTGGTCCAGGCGATAATGGAGGACATCAAGGAGGACAAGAGAGCGTGTTGAGAGTAAATGCAAGGACAGCAGTGCATTCGTTGAAACCGCTGTTTGTGCCCCCACCCAACTGAGTGTGCGGTATGACGAGCCATTCGCGCTACGCAAAGGATTGAAGGGGCGTAATGAAATCTACACATATCGGATGCTTGATGGCCAGGTGCTAAGTACTTGAGTGACCATCTACAACATGGTTCCTTAGTCTGTGACTTATAGCCAATGAGAAAACGCGTCATTATCGAGTGAAAATGTTCGAGAATTAAATAATGGTTAACACCGCACATGTCTGATTGAGTAATCGAGTAATCAGACATGGGCTGTACAGTGCTCTGGCAGCCCATCTCATGCGGCCATGATCAGGTTTATACTGGTCCAGGTCAGTCCATTCTGGCACGGTGATCAATGTTTCTTTTCAACAAAGGCGTAGAACAGGCAAGGGAAAACCCGACTCTCCAAATGGTATGTGCCATATGACGACGAGGAGAAGGTGAGGTACTAGTGTCGACACTCGGTATCTCAAAGACGCTGCAGAGTAACCATTGATTCGTTCAGGTGAGGCTTCGAGGCGAAGTACACAGGCTAGTCGCGCCTCGCGATCAAAAGTACCAATCCAACTTCGTGGAGGTGCGTCGCGTGATCATTAACAACGATTCGGAGTCCGTCTCGTTCCTCACTCGCCACAGTTCAGGAACCACAAGATAGTGTACCGTCGCTACGCTGGTCTTTTTTTCTGCGTGTGTGTGGATGCGAACGACAACGAGCTTGCATATCTCGAAGCCATCCATCTCTTCGTGGAGATCCTCGGTGAGCCCAACGTTCACTTTTGACATGTCATCATCGACGGCTGACAGCTCTTTTGCTCGCAATTAAGATTCGTTCTTCGATAATGTGTGCGAACTGGATCTTGTGTTCAATTTCTACAAGGTGGGATCCATCCATCGTTCGTGTGGATAGGGCACCTTTTGATAATTATTTACTCCCGAATTTGTTAGGTGTATGCGATCCTCGACGAAATATTCTTGGCTGGCGAGATCGAGGAGACCAGTAAGGAAGTCGTTTTACAGAGGCTGGAGGAATTAGAAAAGTTGGAATGAAGCCTTGAGCGCACACCCATGACTCTCCCCTTTTTTCATGATATTGACCCTCGTATCGCGTCGCGTCGCTGATGTCTTTCAGGTACGGTTATACAACACCAGGTAATCTATAGTAGAGTCGGTGTCTTGGGGCATAGGTCTCACTTATTCCTTGTCGAGGCGCTTGTCACTCGATCGAAATGCTATGTGGATGATTGTCAAAGCTCTGCAGTGTATACGGGGATCGCATGAGGGAAATACATTGGGCACGATACTCTGGCAGCTATCTTGCCTGCGAATGATGAGAATATTCGCAGTAAACGTTGAGACTCTTACTGTCCGGCCCTGAAGTTCATCAGTTCTGGGCGTCAGTTAGAGGGTGTATGAATAGACTCGATCAAACGTGATCGCCGTTGGAAACGCGGGCGATAGCAGACAATGTCTTGTTTCGTTGCGCATTTGTTCTGCGCAGACATGCACAGCATTATTATGTACTAGCCTGACTGCGCACTCAGAGCTGATGAGCAAAATTCCGCTTGCTGCGTCGAAGTGGTCTTCATAGCGACCACGACGCCTGATTGCGAGGCACACCATAGTGTTTCACTCGTTGACTCCGGCCCCCCGCGGACGAGATTCGCAGGCTGTCCGGCACTATGTTGACGCCAAGGGGTTGTAACCGGATATCAAACATGACAACATAAAGTTTCGAGATGTTCAAGGAGTCGGTATCTATTGTGCGGGCATCAGGCAAAAGAAAACTATGGAGCGCATAGGAGTGCACGGCGTTGAAAGGCCTGAAGATGACGTTCCATCTCATGCTCGGGTTCGTGCTGATCACGGGTCGACCACCGCATGGTTTTCGTCGAAAGGCAGTACATTCCTCGTGGATTCAACTCACTTTAGGAAGTATCGATAAAAGAATGATGATACGGTCGTGTCCCCAAGCTGATACGAGACGATGGTTTCGTCTCGACGCCAGTTCAGCCGAATTCACTTAGTGGAGATATCCACGAACATGGTTGCCTGGCGGAATCAAAAGTATGAGTCACAACAAATATGTGCACTACTTGACCTAACTTGGTTCTCTGGGCTGGGAAGGCGCTCGTAGCACCTCGCGTGCGTAACCCAAAAATTACTACCTTTCAGTTCTTTCTTATGACTGACACAGATGCCTTTATTGGATCTTTCCGCCGGCGTCGCGAATCGCGCATATTCATTAAAGACGTTGTCAGCCAACTTTCGACGTCGCATGCCACATGATTTTCGCGTGGGTGTTCCCGCTAGCATAATCCAACAACCGCGATATCAAATCTTCCAATTTCGGGTGTCCCTGTCCTTTCCGCGTCGTGGGGCGACCGTTCGGGAATCTGTCTCGAGGGCAAGTCTGTTGATTTGGAGAGCGCTATAGGTCAGCAACGATGTGAGCGTTCCTGACAGTCTACCACTTGCATTCTTCTCGCTCCCGGCGCCAGAAGTGCCCCTTGATGACGCTGGCTAACCTTAAATAGGCTAGAGCACATCCTCTTTTACTGGTATATTTCAGCGATTCACCACACAACACCACACTCCTTTTGCGCCCGTGTGCGCTATTGCGGAGCGGTAGCCTCCTCTTCGTCGGAGGGCCTTGGTCCCTTCGTCCGTCCCACTTCGCGCATTCATCGTTTCCCACTCTGCCTTGGCTGCTGGGTCTAGCTAGTAAGCGATCAAACTCTTTCGTCCGGGCAATGTTTCACTAGGCAACGCAGGACTGTTCCCAGTAATGCAAAGCGTTAGCCTGACATGGAATTATCCATAGAAACGTATCGCCACATCGTCAAACTGGTGGGAAGTAGAGCAGACCTCGCCATCCTTTGCAGGGTAAACAAGGGGTTTCAGCAAGCAGCAGAGCAGGTGCTCTACAACACTATATGCACATCGAATACTCTGGATAGTTTCCAGATGTGTGGCCTGTTTGCAATGAGGCCACGTCTTGCAGCGATGGTCGAAGCCCTGACGCTTTTGGTTGGCGACGAGGACGACACTGACAGCACACCTTCAACCGAGATCTATTTGCCGAATGACTTTTGGTCAACTGTTTCCAGGGCACTCCACCAAACGACGGGACTGCGCTTCCTGAAACTCCTTCTGGAAAACACAGGGGATTCCGCTCACGCCTGGATTCTCAATGGCGCCGCGTTTCGGTTGCGTAGCTTTCACTGCGACCTACAGTGGGACACCGAACTTGTATCATTTCTGAACACCCAACCCGACATCGATGACTTGTATATCTTAGACTTTCCGGCAGAAACTGCCGCGGCTTCTACCTCTACATCATCATCATTCTTGGGCCCTGACGCGCTTCCGAATCTGTCAACACTTCAATGCACGTTTGCCGAAGCCGCCTGTGCCTTGGTTCCCACCCGACCTATTTCCCGACTCAAGACATGTTTCTCTAAAACGCGATTGCCAGAGAAGAGAGAGGAGCTGGCACTCTTGTTCTCAAACCTGATGCGGGTAACGCGCCCTTTGCGTTCGCTCGACATCGCCGATTCGAGCTACTCCGATTCGTTCTCCATTGAACTCCTCACCGCCGTGGTGAGGTTACAGAGCCGGGTTCGCGACCTACACTATCTTGGGACATTGGTCCTGCCCGTCGACGGCAATGTTGTGCGTAGTTCTGTCTTGAAAAGGTCTTTCTCGGCTGACTCCTTCCGTGAAGCGCCTCAGGTTCTACGGGCTTTTGCGGACGCTCCGTTTTTTGGAGTGTGTCGAGGTGGATGTTACAGATTGGGAACCTCCACCCTCTATTCCTGCAGGTGTGCGGGCACTTGCCAACGAGCTACGGCTTTACTGTCCATCGCTTCAGCGAGTCATCTTCGTCGACGATTTCGAGAGGACGGTCATGGCCGTGGATGGGGGCACGTACACGCTCGACGACGACGCAGGCGCCGACCATGTCTGGAGAGAATTTTAATCGGTATTCTCATTTTGGGAGGTTTCCTATGCAATACACCCGCTAGAGTCTTATCGCCCCTATCAGTGAATCGTCTTGTTCGCCGTTCTTCGTGTCGACCGCATGTGTAGCCACAATAAAGTCCGTTCCGGGTCTCCGCCTGTGACAACGCCATGGTGCCGTACGCTGTTCAGCAGACCTATCGCGTGCGATGGATGAAATGCTGACGCCCTCCGATTACATGATCGTAAACTTAAGCTTGACAAGTGTATGTAATTCTATCCAACCTCTATTCATGGGCCCCGGGATGCCAGCACTACTTCGCCGATGGCCTAGTAAGCGGCGTCCAGTGGATGCGCCAACGACTTCTTTTAGGCGATCAAGATGTTCCTGAAATTCGCGATGCGGTGGCCTTTATGGGACAAGGAGCCGACAGCGCGGTAAGTTAAAGTGGGAAAGTGTCGTACGTCGCTTTGATCGCTCCTCCTTCTGATGCGCCCATCCTCGTGCCCCACCAGGATTCGTCCTTTTTCTTTTGTTGTGCGTGCGGCGTGCAGCGCCGATTTGCATGGTGAAAAAGAAGGGGAGTAACCATTCCATTGGATCAATGCAATGCCATGCGGACGTGCCAAGGAAGCGCGCGATTCATATTTATCATTATCGTCACGGACGGCGACAGAAGACGAGAACGCACGTACTCGTTGATGCTCCGCTCGAGGACCCTGACGGACACATCACTGCTTTCCTTTTGAACGGGTTCACATGGGACGACGGCCTTGTGGCGGAGACACCATCATGGTAATTATTATATTTTTTGGGGCGGAGGGGAGGGGGGTCAATGCGGCACATCGCACTCGTGTTCGTCCCATAAGGCACACATTTCTGTCGGAAATCCACGGTGACCGTGTGTCAAGGTGTGCTCCTCGAAAATTCCTTCGCGTTCCACTAACGTTGAAAATGCGTGCCTGTCACTAGTCCTGCAAGAACAGTTTAGCCATTTGTCGGCAACAAGGTAGAGCCGGGAATGCCGATGAGCAGACTTTCTAGCAGGTGATTGGCCCAGAGTGCCTTGTAGCTCATTGGAATGGCGGGCCGAGGCGGTCAGCCGTCCAGGTTGCTGAATTGCTCGACTGCGTTGTACGTCTTTTGGTCACCCCGCCCCGCATCGTGGTGACCCGATCTCATGCAGGTTATCTTATCAGGGCCAACGAGTGGGCGCTGTGCGGCCGAGGCGCGCCTTTTGTGGCCAGTGGTGTCTGTCACGCCCGCTCGTCGCTTTGCCGAACGATTGGAATTCCGTGTCGAAGACGAGTGTCGACGATGAGCGTCACCGGGCTCGATCGTCGCCACACTACTACGTCACAAGATCACAAATATGATGTCATCTACAGAGCATGTCATCATTGAACGACTACACTTGCCTAATGTGTGCAGGGCTCTGGGATCGTATATAAAGGGCGGCGGGGCGCCGACGCCCTTCAGTCGCATCTTTCTTCCATTCTTCATCCCCTTCATCAGTGCATCATCGATATCAGCAGTCCAACATGTCCAACCAATCCAGCCAAGACCCTAGGTAAGCGGGCGAGATGGTTTGCAGACGAAGGATGATGCTGACCGACGATTGTAGCAAGATTTCGGGCCAGTACCACTCCATCAAGGGATCCGTGGTCGAGAGCGTACGTGCACTGTGCTGGCGTCGGATGCGAACTGACGTTTTTCTAGGTCGGCGACACAGTCGGGTCGCAGGGGTGGTCGCAGGCGGGCAAAGAAGAGCATACTCGCGGCGAAGGCGAGTATAAGGCCTCTCAGGCAAAGGGATACGCGGAAGGCGTGACCGACAGGATGGGCGGCTACAAGGACTCTGTCGTCGGCGCGGTCAGCGGTGACAAGTCCCAGCAAGCCTCTGGTAAGTGTCGTGAGCAACGGTTTCTCCCACTAAGTACTGACACGCCGCGGCAGGCAATGCCAGGAATGAGAAGGGCCAGACACAACAGGAGATCAACAAACCTTCCAGTGCATGCGACTGAGCATGAGCGTCGCGAATTTCGAGTCGTGATTGTATTATCAAAGTCTCGCCTATTCTGTATTTTCTTGATAAATTATATCGTATTATTCGCGAACGGTTGCAGGAAATCGGCTAAGTACCCAATATTTCAGACCCAACTTCGTGGATTCTTTAGAACATTTACAATCCGTTCCTCCTCACTTCCTGGCTCCGTTCCAAGTTCTGACATGTACTCCCACTTCGCAGTCTCCGGCAAGCTCATTAAAATGCTCTCGATCCGGGCAGAAGGCGTCTTCAGCCCGAACTTGGTGCCCCTATCGTACACCAAATTGAACTCCACGTATCTCCCTCTACGTAGCAGCTGCCACCGGCGATGATGGCCTGTGGGGAGGTTGCGCTTCTTTTGAAGGAGTGGAATGTACGATGGAATAAACGCATTTCCGAGGCGGGAGATGAACTCGAATATGTCTTCTGGTGTCTTTGGCCTGACGACGTCCTCCGGGATGCGGGCATGCTTGTCGTCGGAGAGGTCATCGAAGAACAATCCTCCGATTCCACGGCTCTCCTGTCTGTGGGGAATAAAAAAGTATTCGTCGCACCACTTTTTGAACGCGTTGTATAGCTTGTCATTCTGACAAGCGGTTTTCAGTGTCGAGTGGAAGTGTTTCGCATCCTCCTCGTCGAGGTAGGACGGAGTCAGGTCAGATCCACCACCGAACCACCAGGCAACGACTTTCCCAACCTGTTCTCCCTCTGCGGCCTTTTCCGTGATTTCAAAGTAGCGATAGTTGGCATGTACGGTTGGGTCGAATGGGCTGCGAGGGTGGATGACGAGACTGATGCCCGCGGCAAAGAACGGGAGACTGGTATTTTCGTCATAAGGAATGGAGGAATGATCCGCCCGCATCTCCTTGATTGCGGCGGGGGGCAGTATGCCGTGAACGACGGACACGTTCACGCCCGCCTTCTCTAGCTTGGTCTGCAGCAACGAGGTGGCCTCGCCGGGCTCGGGTGTGCAGGCAAAGACGCACGATAAGCCCCGGCCGCCAGACGGTCTCGTCCAGGCGTCTCGTTTGAACTTGGGCGCGCTGGGGTCGAGGCGTTCGAGTTCGGTGACGATATCGTGCTGGAGGGTATCGACGAACGCTTCCACCTTGCCGCGCATCGAGGACGCCATGACGGAAAAGAAAAGACGCAGGGTTTTCTTTTTCTTTTTCGCGAGCTGTGTGGGGGTGTCTTTGGTCGATTTTACTGCCGACGGACTTGTAGCTAGACGAGATTGATGTGCTGATAATCAATCCCAGAGAGAAATGCGATAGAGTCACGTGCCTTTATTAGAGGGCGTTCGACCAGATGTGCAGTCCGAGACACGTTCGTCGCCTACACACACCAAGCAGAACCGTTTTCTACTACCATGGATGCACGTCTCCGACGAGTGAACAAGGAAATCACAGGTTGGTGGCTTCGTGCTATGTTGGGGCATCGCTGGCCTACGACCCCGCTCAGACTGCAAAGGCGACAAGTCGTCCAACATTAACATCGATCTCATCGATAACTCGCCCTTTCACCTCAAAGGATCGTTTCCGGGGCCGAAAGACACGCCATACGAGGGTGGCACGTTTGAGGTCGTGAGTCCATCTTTTTTTCTCCTCGTCACCAAGCGGTCGTAACCCCGCCGCCGCATAGGACATTGTGATCCCAGAGTCGTATCCATTCCAGCCGGTCAAGATGAAGTTCATCACAAAGGTGTACCACCCCAACGTGTCCTCGGCATCCGGCGCCATCTGCCTTGACATCTTGAAAGACGCATGGTCTCCCGTACTCACTCTCAAGTCCACGCTGATATCGCTCCAGTCTCTCTTGTGTTCTCCTGAGCCGAATGACCCCCAGGACGCGGAGGTTGCCAAACACTACACGACGAGCAAACGCAGTTTCGAGGAGACGGCGAGATATTGGACTCAGGTGTATGCGGGGGGCTCTGCCTCGCGGGGCAAAGCCCCTGCAAAGGCGCCACAAAAAGACGACATTGCGATTGCTGGTTTGGAGAGGGCGCACGTAGACCAGTTCGAGGGGCTCGGATTCGAGCGATCAAAAGTGGTGCGTATCCTACACCTAACCCATAACCCATTCCCCCTTCTCCGTTTTTATCCGCTCACTCGTCACTCATCACGATGTCCCTCACGAGAACAGATTGACGTTCTCCGAAGATTGAATTACCGTGGGGCAAACGTGGCGAACATATCGGAAGACAAAGTCGTGGAAGAACTGTTGAAGTGACACATGGAGCGTGTCGCTTACCGGCATACCCACCTTTTTGCATGTGAAACATTGAACGTCTGTATCCCTGTGTCGTCATTTCTCTTTTGTTTTTTCATGCCACTGTATCTACCCACCCTCAGCACGTTTTGCAGCTTATCCATCCAGATGATCCCACCCTTCTCGCCCTATGTCTGTGCTGCGGAACCCCGGCTGCGAGAGCTTTTCTTAGGATCGTCCTTGTGTCTTTATGAAGGCGGACAAGTTTCCGTTGCCATCACCATTTGTTTTTGCGTGAGCTAACCGAAAGCGGGTCGTTCAAAAGGTACTCACAACGGGAAAACCAAGATGTGGTTTAGAACCCGCTTCCATTCCCGGACCACGATCTCTGCCCCATTTCTTCCTCGTTCTCGGACCGGGACACTCACATCACGTCGAGGGTTTGGTTTTTATTTTTATTTTTTGGTTCAGTCCCGACGGTGCGATGTTATAATCGACTCTTCCTCTCCCCCCCCCCCTCTGCAGAGGGCGTTCCCACCGGCAAGGCAAAGACGAGATATCCGACGTGCATAGGAATGGTACGCTTTGTAGGCATTGGTCAAGCCCATATTTATATCCGGGCGATGGAAGGGGAAGCAGGAGCAGGAGAAGGCGTTCGAATGTCGATCCTCCACTCTGCAAGAGGCAAAGGGGGAGAAGCGTTGCTGAAATAATAATGATAATAATAAAATTTGCACGAGGTAAAATAAAGGCTTTGATACGCCAACCGCAAGTGTGGGGAGAGGGGCAGGGGCAGAAACTCAATTGTACTTTGTTACATAACAAAAACTTACATAAGAATTGGTATCTCGACAGTCGTCACCGCAGTGGCACGGTGTTGATCTTACAACGGATGCGAAAATTGCGAAAAAAACAGAGGAATGAGCGCAGCAAAACAGAAAGCCAGAACAGATTGAAAAGAGGGAGAATGCGAGAAGGGTGCACGTTCGGTGGAACGTGCGGGACTCGAGACGTGTTTGCAAGAAATCGACCAGAGAAGAGAGCCGATTGGGACACCCGTGACCCACTACACTGGCTATGAACCAAATCAGGGCATGACAAATTCATATGAATTATGTTCACGCGAGTGATTTGGAGTCATAGAATATAGCAGGTCAGGGTGACACCAAGGCCCACTCCATGGCTGATCCCAGCAATCAACCCAGAGGACAAGGAGGGGGAAGTGGAGGAGTGAGGTGCCAGTGGGGGTGGTGACAACTAGGAGCTCTTAGTGGGCTGGGGGTGCGGGAAAATCGGGTCGTGGGGCTTATGGAGGCCCAGCATGTTGCAACCGCCATTGCTTTTATACGGTCGCCTCGACTTATTTTATTTTTACGGTCCCCCTGCTTTTTGGAGACATGTCCATCACTCGAACCACAATGCTGGCTCCGCTTTCTGTCACGCCATTTCCGCACCGTCCTGTGCTCGCGTCGCCGTCAGTAGGTAGGCCCTGAGCCATCATCATCACCTGATAGCCCACACTGATCGGCCACCCTGCAGGCGACAAGTAGTGGCACGGTGGTGGTGGCCTATGAACGACAATATCACTGTCGACTTCGCAATGGGGAATAGCCACGACGTTCATCAAGGTCTGACAGCTCACGCCGCTCGCAAGGCATGGGGAGCACAGCCGATTGCCTCGTTGACCTCTCTTCGCGGACTTGCAGTACGCCTGTAAGCTTTTTTTTTTGACACACCAAGACAGGAACCTCAGGGAAAGAAGGGGGTGGATCGTTTCACGGTTGTACCGGTTTGCCACCCGGGCCCCGGGTGACAGCATCCCGAGCGACAGGTGTGTCTGCTGCTGCGTATACGTGCCCTTCGTTGGCACGGGGATCAGCCGCGTGTCCTTCACATCACCAGAGCGCACTGGAAATGGTCTGCATGATCATGCCTGGCTATGGAGCGTTGGCGTCGAGAAGCATGCAGCACCTCTCCCCTCCCCTTGCATCACACGAACGGAGATGTAATAGAGCCGCACTTTCGACCCGCCGAACCGGGAGCCTGACGTTCGTCACGTTTCCTCCGTCGGGTGAGCTCAGGAGAGCAGGGCGGTGTTAGAAATTGAATTAATTCGATTGTGGTGGGCGGTCTGCCACAGCCAAGTGGGCGTGACGTCTTGCGAAGACAGGTGTTATGGTTGTCGGGGAAAAGGTGGCCCCGATGGAGCTGTGGATGCTCCACCTAAGTTTTCCTTGATGGCACTAGCACAGAAACTCGCGGAAAGGATGTACTTCTGTACCGCCTTCTCGGTTCGCTGCCATCGAGCACGAAGCATTGACAGAATGCACCCGGCGCCCTGACGACGCATGCTACAGCGGATTGCTAATAAAAATTGACCGGTGCCCCTGAGACTACGACAGAATGTCAGATGCGAGCTCACGTTCGACATCGTTAGGTATCCAGAGTTCTCAGATGGATCACGGGTACAGGGCGGTGGTTTCATGGACAACAGATGGCCGCAGATGACCTAAAGTTTGCCGTCAGATCACTGCGGAAAAGAATCGGGTCTGTGACGTAGACTGAGATGCACACCTGCGCCGTTCGAATAACACAGAGTGGAGACACTACCTGGAGCTCCAGGCTGTGATCGCAGCTCCCCTCAGCGGCTCCATCTTCGTGCACGTATACCAGGTACGGTATACTGCAGGTGCCTCCGAGCGCTACGATACCACGCATCTCATGTCAATCAGTGTTACTCAGCCGGGCGTCATAGTCAAGGGTCCCCGCTCTCGCGCTTACACGATAAGACTTGTCCTGAAACCTCTGCCCTGGAACGCCGGATGCTTGAATTGTGCTAAAGTCTCACAGTGATCACCATTTGGTGTCTGGATCTGATTGCGATTATTAGTCCCGGCAACAGGCACACTCAAAAAAAAAAAAAAAACAACGGATTGGGTCCGTCCTGGCAGGTTTTGCGAGCACAGCACTCAATGACGCAATGCCTCTTGTCAGGTATGCCAATCGGCCTGACACGCAGCGGCGGCACTAAAAAAAACGCTGCTGAGTCGCAAGATAACGTAGACAGTAGTCTCAAAGAATGTACAGTCTGGGGGATTCCGCACGGTTGTGTTCCAGCGTTCGTTTCGCCAATCGCAGCTTCCGCATGACATGAAGAATAGAGTTTTCGACCAACCTCAGTTTCCAAACCGGGATGCGCCGTCTTCAATTTGAATTTCGATCCAAGCACACTGGCATTACGCGCATTCGAGTGCAAGTTCGCGCTGGATAGTAGACGGGTGAGTGCGGACCACCGTCGAGCGTGTTTTTTGAATAATAATACTATCTGATCTGTCCCGATCAGGACTTGAATGGCCTTGCGAATGGCCTGCTGACTCGCATGAAGTGAAAGATTCTAAATGCACGTCCAGGCCTACGCCTGCGACATCCCATTGTAAATGCAGCTGCGAAATTCATTTATGGCTTCGTGGGTCGCTTTTGACGGAACGGGCAGGTTTGATTCTCGCTTTTTTTTCGGACTCTACTTCTTTTCCTCGATTCTGATTTCCTGTTTCTGGCCCCATCCTAATTGGTCGATGTGTCCGATCCACCCACCGCTCCCATAGACTTCTTGATCGGCCCGTGTTCGCTTTCTTATCTTCATCTTATTTATTTTTAAAGAAACCCTTAGTCAGGCGATCACATTCGTTTGCATCGCCCCATTGACGGGCCGACCAACCACAAAGCCGCCCATTCACAGGCTTCCAGGGAGTTGGACCAACATGTGCAGAAACGAGATACACTTCTCCAGCCCAAAGGGCCAGAAGAGGCACTTGCCTACGCAAAGGCCGGCGTCTTGTCTTGTCATCTCTTCCGAATCTCTTTGCTTCCTCTTTCTCTCTCCTGCCTGGCAGCCGAGTCCCGGACGCCGTCTTGCCGCCTCAACACAATCTGCAGCGTGGTGTAGGCGAGCCGCCCTGTTCAGTTTTTTGATCACGTTCACCGCTATCCATTGGACGGCACGATCGTGA
Source organism: Boletellus deceptivus (assembly GCA_038090195.1). Classification (NCBI taxonomy): domain Eukaryota; kingdom Fungi; phylum Basidiomycota; class Agaricomycetes; order Boletales; family Boletaceae; genus Boletellus; species Boletellus deceptivus. Next base: position 31,004 of record JBBPMG010000198.1, read on the forward strand.
ATGGAGAAAGGAGGGGAGCCGTTCTGTGCATTCTCTGACATCGGGCTAGATTCACACGCCATGCTGTATGTGATAGACGTGTCACTGCCAATACTGATCGGGGAGGGCTTCTGAAGGCATCCTTAGCCCTCCTTCGTGCTATCTCTTTGGGAATGTTTATGTGGCTCGGCAACGGGACAAGTCAAGATTGTGCGTTGCGTCATCTGGGGTGAGTATACACGACTAGGCGATGCGCTCGCAGTCAAAGCCTTTGCCTGGGATACATGGCCCGCCTGCTGACTCGTTGCCAACGAGGCGTGTAATTCCCGGTGCCGCGGTTCAGCGGTGCTGGCGGGCTTTCACTTCAGGTGTCGCAGGCTCCCCTGCATTTGGGCGAAATATAAATAATGTTTACCATCTGTGATAGTTATTTTAACCCATTATTTCCAGGACCTTGACCATGTTTGGTGCAGACCTGTACCAAAATGCTGTCATAAATGTGCTTACACATAACATTACCATATCCTGCTGCAATGTTCATAACAGTCAGTGGCAGTTGTTGTGACAGTGTTACACAGTGACATGGATGTGACAATTAAACTATAACATATCTACAACACAATAATCAATTTATGGAAGCCATCTAGCCATCTCCATATCCAGGAAAAATCAAAGTTATCCAGCACTTGATGTCCCAAAATAATAGATAGGTATTATCATTATTATCATTTACGATGAAACTTTACGCCATCGGACGGACCATTGAAATTAAGATGAGCTTTGTCACCTTCCCCCAGGAGACTCTAGCTCCAATGAGGTTCCAATGTGCCGCAGTCCCCCCCTTGGACATGCTAATAGCCTTACAGAAACTCAAGTTTCCTTCATATGGTTTATCTCAATGACCTCACCCAGTTACAAATTGCTTGGCACAGCTGGGGCCATTGAATATCGTGGTTACGCGCCGCTCCGCTGATGCCGATACGCATCGCGTATGTGGATCCGCCCTGACCAGGGCCGTTACCTTCGTTGTGATCGATCGCCACATCCCCAGTCACTCCCTGGTTCCCCTGTCCCCGCTTGCCAACTTCGTTCTCCAAGGGCGCCCATCCAACGCCGGCTAAGATCGCACACCGCCCGCGATAAACCCGTCTAGACAAGATGCATCTACACGGGGTCTACGTACGTAGCGTTCCACAACGTACAGCATTCGACCACTCCAAATCACACGTAGAGTGTTACTCCCCTTTTCTCTCCCCATTCTCCTGTTCTGACGATCCTGCTACGCCCCAGTTGGCGGGACCCTTCCATTCCGAATGCCGTTCTACCCACCCCACTTCTCTTCCCTCTTCTCTGTTGGTTGGCACTGGGACTTGTCTGTCACTGGCGTCGCAGCCGACTTCTCCACCTCACCGTCTCTTTCCCATCTCTCTACCACGCTTCTGCGAGCCTCAAAGCCACCCGCCCAGCCAAACTAGTGACTTCGCGGGCAATGTGGTCCCCGCTGGACGAGCACCCCGAGCTGAAACCCGAACGGGGTCATCGTGAATGCCGAGCACACCTGCTAACCGTGGCGAACAACCAGGTCCGTTCCGACCGAGGTACTGGGGACCTGTGACCTGACCGACGAACAACTTCGTACGTCCCATCCCCCATCCCCCATCCACCTATCCCCATTCATCATCGTCAGCTTCTGCATCCCACCCCGTCATGAGCCCACGGATGCCGTGCGCAACTTGTCGATAACGTGAGGAATAGCGTTCAGACGCCCGCGTGCGGCCTCGCAAATGCTAAGGGAGCCGGAGGTGGCCGCCGTCAACGACGCTTACCTGCTGTTAGAAGCAGCGTCACCATATCTGAACACGGCCATGGCCAGCGACACCTATAGCATTTGAAGGCCAGCGTCGAGCCCAGAACAGGCATTGATCACTGGCACCGCGGACACGTTGACACCTCCTGCGGCGGTCTGTACGGACTGGAAGATGATGGGGACGAGCGCCGCCACTAACACTGCATGGCACGAGCTTGTCGACCTGCCGTCCCAACCGCGGACCGACCAGCGCGCCGAGCAAAGCCAACAAGTCCGAAAAAGCCGATATCATGCAAGCCTGGTTCGAGGTCACGTGAGATGAGACACGGGATCGTAACGGGGTCACTCTCGAAGACCTCTATTCGACAGAGGCCCACCAAGCAAGAACGTCAACGTCACCAAGAAACTGGCGATACAGGCACGGGACACGATATTGATCAGCGATACCCGTATCACCAGTGGCTCCGTCATGGCATATCTGGCCATCGTATACAGAATGTTCCAGTATGACAAGTTATGATTCACTGGATGGATAGTCTGGCAGGCCTGATCAATATGACAGACCGCACTCCAACGGCCATGTAGTAGACTATCCGCCATGAATTGAAGTTCCCAATGATTCCTGCGAGCACACCTGCCACTTGTATCAACATTGGTATCCTTACAGACGGCTCGCCTTCAGAGCACATCGGATGAAAAAGAATCGGTGAAGCCACTTTCACTAACCAAAGAATTTGATAGTTCGGTTGAAGTGAGCACGCCAGCAAAAGTGAACGGATGAAGAACCGATCGCACACTCAACAAAAGCCAATGCTAAGTCTAGTGCTTTCTCTCTTTGTCCTGCGGGGCTCATCCATACTAAGTGATAAAAAAGCACTCTGTTGAATGATTGACCGAGGGCAGTTCATGACGTGCGATCCACATACGTCGCGTTCTCATAACATTACACAGGGTACAATTCCACTATACTTTCCTCTCCTACTTCCGTCCTAATCCTTAACACTCTAGCTGACAGGATCCCTCCGTTCCAAACGCCGATCTACGTGCCTCCACTCCCTTCCATTTTCTCGGCTGGTTTCAGGTGGAGATGGGGCTCGTCCACCATCGTCCTCGCAGCGGATTTCTCCATATCACCATCTGTTTTCCGCACCTCCGCCGCCCTCCTGCGAGCCTCATAGCCGCCTGCCCAGCCAAACCAGTGAGTCCGCGGGCAATGTGGCCCTCGCAGAACGAGAAACCCGAGCTCAAGCCCAAACAAGGCCATCATGAACGCCGAGCAGGCTCGCCAGCCGTAGCGGACGAACACATCCGTCCCAACTGGGGTCCCTATGACTTGCCCGACGAGCACCTATGCACATTCCATTCGCCCCCGAGTCACCATCAGTTCAGCACATTTACATCCTGTCATGATCGCACGAACGACTGTGTGCAACTCACCGAAAAAAAGAGAATCGCATTAAGACGGGAGCGTGCGGCCTCACTGATGCTAAATAAGATTAGGGACTTCGCCATCAGCATTGCCGGCTCGCGAAGCAGGCAGCAGATACTAGTGTAATCGTACCTGCACACGGCCGCGACTAGCGACACTTGTTGCATCTGACGACCGGCATCCAGCCCAAAGCAGGCGATCACTACCGCGGACACGTTGATGCCCCCTGCCGCGGTCTGCACGGACTGAGAGATGACAAGAATGAGTGTTGCCACCAACGTTGCATACCACGGCACCAGCTTGTCGATCAATCGTCCCAGCAATGGACCAACGAACACGCCAAACACGCCGACAAGTCCGAAGAGGCCAATATCAACTCTGGATATCACAAAATAAGACAGGAACAGATGACGATCGGATCGCTCACGTCGAGTAGTGGTACGGTGGTCCACCGAGTAAGAACGTTAACGTGACCCAAAATCCACTAAAGCAAGCGCTGGCCGTGATGTTAATCAGCGACGCCTGTATCACTAGTGGTTCCGTCATGGCATATTTGGCCATGGTATATAGAACATTCCAGTATGTCAGGTCGCAATTCTTGGGTGGATAGTCCGGAAGGAAGAGATACGCTCCGATTAACACAATAAATTGCACCCCAACAGCCATGTAGTAAACCATCTGCCATGAAGCGAAGTTCCCGATGATTCCTGCAAGCACCCGTGCGACCAAGATTCCGAGCATGATCCCGGAAAACACGATGGACATGGCAGATGCTTTCCGTTCTGGTGTGGCCAGCTCGCCTGCAAGTGGCATAAGGATTTGTGGAGTGACGCTGGCAGCGCCGATCAGGAAGCTTAACACTTCAAAGGCACGAAGGTTGGATGTTACGGCGAGCCCGATGGTAAGCGCGGTGGACGTCACGATCAGTAACAAGGTCAGCTGACGTCGGCGGACAAGATCTCCCAGAGGGGTTATCAGAAGAAGGCCTACTGCAAACCTGGCGAGCATATCGGAAATCTGTACTAAACCGTAGGCGGGAAGAGTTTACCCTGCTTGTATCAGTGTGGGTATCCTGGAAGGTGGTTTTTATTTCAAGCACATCTGGCGAAGAATAAACAGTGAAGTCACCCACACTGATACCTCACTGTAGGAGACATTAAAGTACTTTGAGAATTCGACTAAAATCACCGATGGCACTTGAGCATGGCCAACGAATGAAAAAAGATGGTGAATTGGTCGCGTACTCAACAAGGGTTGACAATAGTACAGATTCGCGACGACTGGAGGATATTATAAGAGATCCATCGCGGTTGAACCAAAGCAACGCACTGAATGTGCTCGCAAATCCGAACAAGACGTTCAGCATAAATCCGAGATGAAGAGGCCTGTCAGGATTGTAACGTAGCCTCTTGGGAATTGGGAGCACACCCAAGTCGGTCGATGGTGCATTCCTGTATGCCCGGCTGCTGATGAGGGAGGTAGGAGCTCGCACACAGGCTTCAGTGTCGATGATTGAGGAAGGCATGGGAAGTTCATCGTGCTCAGAGAGGACATAAATAGTACTAAGGCCACGGTGAGCTTGGTCACCCTTCAAATTGAAAGTTCGCCGTCAGACGAGAAGAGTAATACTGAGTAATGACTTGCCTGTCGTCAGGGTCTTCTAGTGCAGGGTCCATAATGGCTGCGCTACAATATGCATTTTGTGAGCGAAACCCAGTTGAGAACCAACAGTGCCCGGTCTTTAGGCATGATTTAGCGACAATCTGGGTTGACAACGTTGTGCTGTCGGCAAAGTCGCAGCAGCAGGAGCATGCTGGAGTTTGCAGCATTGCTTATCTGTGGCAAAACACCGGCATAGTGATGTAAGACGAAAAGGGGGTGGTGGGCTGTCTGACAGATTGTGTGAGACTTGCCATGTGACCAACAATCAATCAGTCCGAGGAGCAAACAACTACTCTTCGCGGCTTCATTGGCAGACAAACATTGAAAGACACCATAGTATATGGTACTCTGAAATAGAGTCTGGTGGAGCAAGACCATATTGCGTTCATCTAGTGACTAGCCCACTATGAGGTAGCTGAGGCGAGGCAAAGGCGGTCAGGTAAAAATTGTCTGCCGAGTTAGAGTGCACAGATCACAATTTCAGCCAATGAGAAAATGCCTTATTATTGAGTGAAAAATATTCATGAATTAAATAATGCTTACTTAATATCGCACATGTTTGATTGAGTAATCAGACACGCTTGAAGGATCACGTCCACACGTCCACTCATTCTGTTGACGTTGAAATGAATACCGACATCAGTACCCGTACAGTCCTTGGATTTACAATATACGAGCTCCAGCAACATGCGTTCCAACATATCTGCAGTCAGCTTCCCCTGGGATACATCAAACCACTGTTGTATCAGACCAAATTGGTGCTCTTCAGCGTGTTTCATCATTTACTGACTTACATCACATTCTATCATTTCCCAGATCTTCTAAGCTCAACATTACACAACTATGCTTGATGGTAATTATAATATCATGTCTTTTATAATATTCACACTGTCTGCATGTTCAGCTCAAGTTCATGCTCAGTCACTACAGAGGATCTCCATCATAGATGGTATGTGTGGAGTGATAGCTTTGCTGACCAAGGTTGTATCTGAACTGCTCAAAGCCTCTTGTGGAATGAAGAAGATAATGGCTTGCAAACTGTCCTTCATAGCATCCTTGTGCTGGACACCCTGTGCATGACTTGAGCCAGTATCTGCAGTTCCATCCATGCAAGTAGCTCAGATCAGCCTTGGGGGCCACCCCATATTTTATCAAGCAAGTTCTCTCAGTGGGTCTTCCATTAGTAGGTGCATAGAATGCTCTATGCCTTGTGATATATCAAAAGATCTTTTTCTTCATCAAGGCTCTTGGGAGTCATTGTTGCCTTTCAATCCCTTACTGAAAATTTCTGTTCCGGAACAGTATAGAGGCCATATGAAAGCTATATGCAGGGTATGAATTGGATGATGAGGTGTGAACCACAGCTATATTGAAGATTCAGACATAGACATGTGTACAAAGGGACACAATTATGTGGCTTGCTTACATAGTTATACTAGTGTTGTGAGAATCACATCAGCAACAACTTTCACTAGATTCTGAGACTGTCTGCATGGTTTGCCACACACAGACTAATATTACTAGTTGTTGCATCATGCCTTTGAATTGGAACTGTTATGGATGGCAAGTACAGTGATTTCAGGTTGTATCTCCCCTTCTGGGTGCTCTGATCATTATCCACTGGTGTGCCTTGTATTAGGCATCAATTTAGCCATCCAGAGCATTGACTGCAGACAGCAATCTCCCATGGCTTGTAATTTTATTGCTCTGTATGTTCTGGTCTCTGCTGTTGCAGCCCACTGAGTGCACTGAGGACTACATGATACAATGCAAAATCTCTTCAGCCCAACATACAGTGACTCACAAAATTGTCCCAATGTTTGACACTTTTTGATTGTTCATTGAATATCATTTGACCATAAACAAATATAAACAAGGTGTTGGTGTATGAAAGGTAGCTATTACTCATGGCTAGG
>JBBPMG010000199.1:0-37777 GCA_038090195.1 Boletellus deceptivus
TAGCTTATCATTTGATGGTGATCTCCATGACACATGATCTATTACAGTTATGCTTCTCATGTTACAGCATAAGGCTATGCATTTCCATCAGAAACAGAAGCATAGACTTTCTTTGTTTCATCAACAGGTGAAACACTTCTTTTCATCAGTGTTTCACATATATTAGTTTCATCTTTATGAGACTTCTTTGATATGTGTTTCAGATACATCAAAACACATTTCACCTATGTTTTACATAGAGTTTCACCTTTCAGTCTGAGCTTTAACCTTGGCACCAGACTGTATTTATACCAGGTCCTTTGGCCCTAATTTGATAGCAGTTCAAGGAGTTCCAACACCTGAGTGGTTCTTCACCTTGTCAACAGAAGAGCTCATCACCACCACCACACTTACCCTTGATTCAAGACCTGCTCCCACTCTGACTGCAAGTCTCTCTTACCACCATTTGAGTAAAGAGTGAGTCTCACACTCTTTGCTTATCCCTTGGCTGTCCCTCGGTGTATGCTCCTGTTTGGAAGTTTAGTCTTTACTTCCAAAAGCAAATGCTTGCACCCAGGTTACCACCTACAACAACACTCAATCACATGATGAGGGAAACCCTCATGGATCACCTCCCATTACACCCATCTCCACTTTTTCATTCTGAAACAGTGTCTCAGATGTACACAGGGGGTAATGTTATAGTTTCTTACAGGACAACACATTCTGCCAAAGCATTCATACATGTGATGACCTACATTGATTATTCCTACCTGTTCTTTGTCCCTCTTGATATGGAAACCCCACTGGATACAGTATCTCTTTCCAAGTATCTTGATCTTATGTCTATTCTCTGATTGGCTGTCTCCATTTGTATTATGGTTTCAAATGGTTAGCTTCTATATCTGGATGTTTATTCCTCCCATGGTACATCTCTCATTGCACTGTGTTTCCCCACATCCCATATTGGGCAACTCCAACTACCATAGATAGTACTTACCAATTCCAGTTGGTACAGCTCTGTTCAAGTATTTATATGAGTCTGTGTAACTGTACAAACTCCAGCTAGTTCTACACAATCTATGTGTAGTGATTAGCCATCCATGAGTCCAACCCATAGGAAGGATAGTGAGACCAGATCTCTATTAGTCTCACACTACTATTGAAGTGTGCTCAACAGCTAGAACTACACATACATGTAACAAGTGCAAAACTGTTACAATGACATGTTTATATTAGAATAGGAATATCTCCCCACCCTTTGATCTAGATCACATGACCCAGGGACCATTTCTGTAGCTGATGGTATATAGTTCCCACGCATCCACCAACACTAAGCGAAATTCCCACACCCCCAGATACTACATTAGATACATTATGAAACTATCAAACATTATAACAGTTTTGCACCTCACTGTATGTACAGTGGCTCAAACAATTGTCCCAATATTTGCTTGTTTTGCATTAATCATAACTAAACACAAACACCCCTAATCCTGTCCCTAAACCTTACATAGATGGAGCATGTATGTAGTATAGGATACATACTTTCATAGAGTTGAGTCTATGGGGTTGATTGGTGAAGATGAGAAAGCAGTTGAAAGCAACAAAGATAGTGACAAGATGTGTTCTAGATGTACATTTAGTTTTCTCTTGCCTTGTAAGCTCTGAGAACAAGAATACTCCCAAAGAGACTTAGTTCAGAGCTGTAACTTGTCATTATGCTAATTTGTATAGTGGGTATCCATGAGAACCATGTGGGTTTGCAAAGTTTCATGGGCTGACTCACACCCATACATATCTACAACCTATGTAGATGACTCATTATTGCCATTATAATAGAGAACATACAATATTACTCTCAGTGCTGAATGCAATTGTATAGACAAGGTAACAATGATCAACTTGGATTCCTGAGTGTACATGGAAAAGAACAAACAGCAGAATATGTTTATGGATATAGTCAAGCCTAATGGCTAGTCAGAGAAGAGAAGAGAGATTATCTCCAACAAGTAATCCAAGATTCTCCAAATAAAGAAGAATCAATATTGAGGTGATAAAGGTTATTAGAAGTTATGACCAAGGAATGAATTGGGAGATAAGAATGATGCCTGTGCCAAGATGCATACCACCCATAGCAAAAACCACTGGAAGATTGAATCCAACCATCATTCTGTTGTAAATCAGGATAGGAAAAGAGATCTTCTGTCCTCCATAGTCTGATAGTCTTATCCTTTGACCCAGAGACAATGTGTCTGCCATCTGGTGAGTAGGAAACAGAGGTGATCCAATCTTCATGCCCCTGGAATGGACCTGCCACACTCTCTCCAGTGGTTGCATTCCAAATCCTGATGGTCTGATCCCTTGAGCCAGAGACAATTTGTCTGCCATCTGGTGAGTAGGCAACAGAGGTGATGGAATGTTTATGCCCTTGGAATGGAGATGCCATACTCTCTCCAGTGGTTGCATTCCAAACCCTGATGGTCTTATCCCATGAGCCAGAGACAATGTATCTGCCATCTGGTGAGTAGACAACAGAGGTGATGGAATGTTTATGCCCTTGGAATGGACCTGCCACACTCTCTCCAGTGGTTGCATTCCAAACCCTGATGGTCTGATCCCATGAGCCTGAGACAATGTGTCTGCCATCTGGTGAGTAGACAACAGAGGTGATGGAATATTCATGTCCCTGGAATGGACCTGCCACACTCTCTCCAGTGGTTGCATTCCAAACCCTGATGGTCTGATCCCTTGAGCCAGAGACAATGTGCCTGCCACCTGGTGAGTAGACAACAGAGGTGATCCAATCTTTATGCCCCTGGAATGGACCTGCCACACTCTCTCCAGTGGTTGCATTCCAAACCCTGATGGTCTGATCCCATGAGCCGGAGACAATGTGTCTGCCATCTGGTGAGTAGGCAACAGAGGCAATGGAATGTTCATGCCCCTGGAATGGACCTGCCACACTCTCTCCAGTGGTTGCATTCCAAACCTTGATGGTCTTATCCCATGAGCCAGAGACAATGTGTCTGCTATCTGGTGAGTAGGCAACAGAGGTGATGGGATGTTCATGCCCCTGGAATGGACCTGCCACACTCTCTCCAGTGGTTGCATTCCAAACCCTAATGGTCTGATCTCTTGAGCCAGAGACAATGTGTCTGCCATCTGGTGAATAGGCAACAGAGGTGATGGAATGTTCATGCCCTTGGAATGGACCTGCCACACTCTCTCCAGTGGTTGCATTCCAAACCCTGATGGTCTGATCCCTTGAGCCAGATACAATGTATCTGCCATCTGGTGAGTAGGCAACAGAGGTGATGAAATGTTTATGCCCCTGGAATGGACCTGCCACACACTCTCCAGTGGTTGCATTCCAAACCCTGATGGTTTTGTCCTGTGAGCCAGAGACAATGTGCCTGCCATCTGGTGAGTAGGCAACAGAGGTAACAAAATCTTTATGCCCCTGGAGGATATGCACCTCTACAGGCCAACTAACAGGATGTCCAGAAGTACTGGAAACATGTTTCTGCAGATGATTTACCCAAAGTTGGCAAAGTGGAGAGCCAGTAGGTGTCTGTGGCAAAGCTGACAGATATAGGTGAGGGGTAGTTCCTCTCAAGACAGGACCAAACACCTCAATGAACTGGTGTGCTTCTGAAGCTAGTATAGAGATATCTTGACCCTATCATCATTTTTTTATCAGTAACACCCACTTTGTTATTATGCTGCAATTTACCTTGGCCCAATCCATGAGAATAGTACATGTTTTTGTGGCAGACAGAATAGGTAACACTGAGGTAAGGGAAAGGAGGCTGATAGCTTCCATCCAGTAGGTGAAGAAGCCTTTGAAGAATTCTGTGACATTATTTAGCAACTCTAGTGTGCAGCTTGTATATTTCAGGTGATCCATCCAATATTGGCATGCATAGGAGAGGTAGGGGGGGATAGCCATGTTCACTCTTTCAATTAGGTTAGGGACAGCGGCATTCCGGAATCGCGAGTCCTTCAGGTCGCAGATGTTGAACCGGAGCTTACTACGCATACATGCCACCAATGCTTGTCCGAACATGAGGGAGTGTTCAGGCAGAATCTGAACATGGAAGCACTGACTACGGTCCTTGTCGAGTAAAAAGTCGCGGAACGAGGTATGCAGAGGACGGATGGGCTTTTCTTCGTTGTGTACACCATCCAGCAATGATCCAAGAGGCTTGATGATCTCCTGGATTTCCGATCGACCAGTAAAGAGAGTAGAGAGAGAAGCTAGTGAGAGCGGCTCGTTGAGGGCTAGTACAACAGCCATTACATCACGAAATCGGCGCTGCGAAATGGGAAGTGAAATTTGTTGTTCCAGCACAGTCAAGTAAATGCTGTCCAGCGGGCGGACACCTTCACTACTCTTCCTGTCCAGAATTATCCGCAGCCGCTCGCATGGATCAAGTCCATTACCAGCACGACCTTTGATGAACCTGCACGCAGTGGATGCCCACTGAAATAGATGTTGGGAATGCTCCACAAGGAGCTGACACCAACCCAGATCAGGCCATGAGGAATCAAGTATGGTGTACTGATGAAGTGAATGATAGACAAAGTTCCCGATGTCCCTGTCCACATCATCGTCAGAGACATCCCCCAGGTTCACACGGAAAACCTCCCGACCGGAGGGAAGCGCGTCAAGTATATCGTTCTCCGGGCGAGTGGTGATGAGGAATCGAAGGTTGGTAGGCAAGTTTCTTTCATTGATGAGTTTCGACAAGCTTTCCAGAAGTCGTTCGCGATCATCTGCATTCCCACTTTCATCGAGGGCATCGATGACGACCAGTAGTGGCCCGACAAAATGAATGTCTGCGCTCGGTTCCACAATTAGCCGCCGGATTTGCTCGGACGGCGATGTCGACGTTCGCAAGGCCCGGCTGTTTTTCACGACTGCCCAGAGTGCGGACCTGTACTGAGCATCGTGATCGCACAGGTCCCGAGCAATGGTACTGAACAGATTCCCAGGATTCCGCCTCGCCACGTCTGTGCTGGAGAAGCAAAACGACGATCCTAGCCTCTCGTGTTCGTCGAATAGGCGCGCAACCGAATGGGCAATCGCAGACTTCCCCGATCCGGCCACCCCGGTTAGAAGACACACTCGTGGCGCGTCCTTCGACGGGTTGTTGAGAACGTCGTAAATCGTATCGAGGATGGACTCGCGAGTCTTGGGAAAGCATCCCTTTTCTTCCGCATATCTAGCTCCCGGCGCATATGGCATGTCGTTCAGGTCTACGGCCTCCGCTATATCCAACGTCGTGAGGACTTGTCTATAGTGGTAAGGACGGGACCTACCGGTGTACTGGACAACATTCATCATACGAATGACGGTGACCCCCGTCTGCAGTGCTATTCCCTCCAAGAAGGCGGCCTTTAGTTCCTTCAACTTGTTCTCGTTGTCCTTGATCTTCGCATCGATATCCGAGATCGCATATTTCACTGTTCGAATCCCTATATAGTGTATAGAGATTAGCCAAAAACCATATCATGAACAGGACAGCGGCTGACAGAAGTTCTTTTGCTTGGTATACTCGATAATAAAGTAAGCGCATTCCGTCACCTGCTGGATCAGGAGTGTGATCGGCTTGACGCAAGCCTCAATCGCCTTCAACGGTTCGGCCTCTTCAGAGAATGTCAACGCATCACTCATCGCACGGGCTAAACGAATGATCCCGTCGTCATGATCTTTCTGATTTATGACCACCTGTAAAACGTCAGAAACATCAGCGACGTGGCAGATGTTGAGGGATCAAGGAACAGACCTGGGTAGCGGATGAGATAACCGACCATGCCATGGACGCATATGGATGAACCTATCGGACATTCAGACTCGAAATAATCCAGACTCGAAATGCCCTGTACCTGAGCGATGTTGGCGACAATCTGGTTAAACAGCTTGACCTTACCCAGTAGAACACCCCAAGTGTTGCTGAATGCCTGTACATTGTCAACTACGTTCGTGGCATGGCTGACCGCCGAACTGGCGATGCCGATAGCTACAGGTGGGGAACCAAGTCCCATGGCGCCTTCTTTCGCCTTCTTGACGACGTCGCTAGGTCGAAGGTCGGCTGTGCTAACAGCATCAGGGGAGCTGACAAGATGTGGTGTGGAGACGCCTATGCTTGCTCCCTCAGCGGTCTTATCAACAAGATCCCCGGTATGATGCTCGTCCTGGTTACCACAGTCGCATGAACTAACTGGTACCGGCGCGGAGCCAGGCGTGCTTATTCCCTCAGTTACCTTCGAAACAGAATCGGCGGCCCGATGCTCGTCCGCCTCAACACCCTCCTGCGAACCGACAGCTAGTAACACCAACCTGGGGGCGTCAGTCCCCTCAGTTGGCTTTGGGGCGGTACTTGCGGCGTGAGGATCGTCTGTGCTGACATCCTCGCACGACTCGGCAAGAAGCCTAAACTTGATGGTTATCCCCGAGAGATCTGACCCATCGGAGGTCCCCTTGCCGAGACACCCCTCAAATACTTTGCGTCACAGCAATCACGTCAGCAGCCAGCGAGCCGCAAGCTATAGTACCTCACCGCCATCTTTCGATCTGCGCAGTACCTCATCGATGGTATAGGTGAGGACTGCGACCACTTCGTCTTTCCTCAAGTTCATGCGATGCTTCCGGGAAACCTTGACAACAAATGCGAAACGAGTTCCTTCCACATCACTAGTAGGAATTAGCTCCCCTTGACGAAAGACAGTAGTCCTGAACGCACAAAGATAGATTTTCATTCCAGAATGTATGGTTCTTTTGTTCCTTGGCCACGCTTGTCGACAACGAAGTATCGCCCACGGAAAATGTGATGTAGAATTGCCTCGCAGGCGGGAGCCTGCGCTGCGCTGGATCGCGAAGCTCGATATCTGGAGAAAGCAACTGAATTAGCAAGTGACAACGGGATGAGCATGCTAGTCCACCTCTTATGATGATTTTTCTTGCCCTAGAACGCCGTTGAGCATGTCTGCCAAGAAATTATGCGCGAATAGATGTGCACATACATGATCGGATTGACATTTTGAGCATGACTGGCTGTGCTCATGCTGTCGTCAGCGAATACAAGGTGCTTAGGGATGGCGATAACCCAGTGGTAGGTGTGAGAGAGGTAGGGCGCTACCAACATGCGGTCAGCGTGGCTGTGAGCACACGGCGGCGCCGCGCGGGCCGCGCTGGGACAGCTTGTTCGATAGTGCGAGTCACGTGAAGACTAGTTTCCCCGAGGTTACCATGCACCGATAGATGACTCCCAGTACAGATAGACAAATATCAGGTTCTTTCATCCATCTCGTGCACCTCGCTCGCTCGTTCGCAAAATAAAGAAACCGCACATCTACCCGATCCCTGCACGCATCTGCAAAGACAGACCCACACGAGATGGCGTGCGCGGGTCCATCGACATTACACCTGTGCTGTAGGACACCTGGGCCCGCTCCCTCAGCAAGCATGCATCGTCGATTTGAGCGTTAAGGATGGTGCGCACCAACTTTCCGGCTACACTAAGGAGTGGGCTGATAACCCCTCACTGCACGCGTGGTCACTGTGGCACGTCTGTTACTTGCGTCATCATCAGACTCGGAGCCGGATAGGAATGCGAACGTGAATTTGTATGGCTGGACTGCCCACTCGCTCCATCCAATCGGCGCGTGTACCTGTTTAGGGCGACCCACTGCCCCTGGGGGGATGGGAGGAATGCACCGTCTGCATTAACGTCAGACGAGTGTGGCAGAAAAAAAAAGCCTGTAAGACTCAACCGTTCAAAATAACGTTTAGCCCTGGGCCAGTTCCTCACAATTTCCGCCCTCGTCCGCCAAAAAACAGAGACCCTCGCCTGTTCAAAAATAAAGGGGGTCTCGCGCTCGCCCTCCAGCCATTTACAGACCCTACTTGCGCCCGAGCCTGGATATTTGAGCCTAGCATGGCCTGCAGATTACTATAGACTGGTAGGTACATTCAGTGTTAAGTGGAGGCGTCAACACCAAGGTTGCCGAGAGCGGGCGAGGACGGCGACAGAAAACATTGGCTGGGGAAGCACACGGAACCGCCAGACAATCCAGAGGAATACGCTCGGCGCATTGAAGTTGATCCAGGCTGCGGTACCGAAGTCGAACGGAACTGGAGCGTCACACACGAGTTAAGGCGATGGAAACATCCTTTCCGCAAGACGATCCGCTCAACGCATGAGCTGGCGAGAACGTCAAGGAGGTGGCAGGCAACAGCATCCGAATGAGTCAAAACGCCAGTACTAGCCCCTTTGCCCGTCTCGCTCAGCCCACCCGTTTATTCCCCAAAAAGAAACCCTGCAAGACTCCCACCAATTCTAAAATAAAGCAAAGGTTCGAACCTGCTCCCCACCCATTCCGGATGCTCAAGCCTATTTAGGGCACAGAAAATTCGCCATCTTGCTCAGCGCTCCCTTCGTTCGCCGAGAAAATTCCCGCAGAACCCATACCTGTTCAAAAATAATGTCCACTGTTCTGTGTACCCAGACTTGTCCTCACCCCGCAATTTCACATGGGCTTGGCTGCCACCCTGAGCCCTCGCTCGCACTACGCATGCACCCGTTCGTTCAAAAAAAAATAGTATGAGACTCCCCCACCCGACGAAACTAAGTTTTGTGCTCGCATTCGCTGACCCATCGCCTCCACCGTGTGCCTCACTCGTTCGCCACCCATTCTGTGTGCTCAAGCCTTTCCAGAACGCAGAAAGTGGATGCACGCTAGTATACTGTGGCTCATGCAGCAAGAACCTAAAAAAACAAAATGCTAAATCTTGCCTACCACACTTAGCCCTACTTACACCACCTGAAGTTTGTGCAAACCCAGTTGCAGCCCCCACCTTATGCCCTTGCCCTGCATGTAGCCATCGTGCTGTTGGGTTCGACTTGGAAATCGTTGATGGTAAAGGGGTACTTGATCACAATCAGACCGCAGGGGCCAGTGTGTGGGCACGACATACCTGCGCCATCCAAGCCCATGCCCAGTGTTGTTGAAAGAAAGCAAAAGATGTCAAGGAGTCTGACGTTGACATGCGCGTGGGGTGAGAAGCTGCAGCTTGATGTGTCAGTTCTATTGTGGAGCCAGGGATGAGTGATCCGGGGCGGCCCAGTTCCGGCACTTGCTACCTACTTTTTTGCGTGCTTAATGTGCTTTCTGAGCTACGCTTTTTTATCCTTGCTGTTGGCTTGGTATGTGATGCAATGAAAGTATGGAAAGAAAAGCAAAATTCGAGAGTGGATTTACCTTGTCTATGCTCCACGAAGATCATCCGCGTTTCGGCCTCTAGAAGCCTCACTATTGTCGCTGAGTCAGGTGAACTCTACTGTTCTTAGACATGTTTCTCTCTCTGCTTCCTCTGCTTCCCTTCACTGCTTTTTTATGCCCGCCGCTCACTGGTTGAACTTCATTTCGTTTGGTGCTGCAATGGGCAATGTAACCGTGATATCAAAAAGTTGTGCGCTACAAAAGGTTGTATGTTCGGAGCCGAGTGCGCACGGAAGTTGCACACTCCCACGAGAAGGTGCGTGGGATCATGGAAACATTAGAGACCTCCATACAAAGAGACGAGAAGGGATGAAAAGCCCAAAAAAGTCGGGTGACATTTTGCTGATCTGAGAGCAAGTTGGGATCGAGGAGCAACAGGTCCACAGCGTAGGGCATATTCTGGGGTCCCAGGAGAACCGACACCACGGCAAGGGATGAAACGTGCAGCGACATCATTACCCCTGATGCGGGTCCAATATCTATCCTCGTGGCTTGAGGAAACACGCCACGATCAGCGCTGCCGTCACAGCCTCTCGGGGAGACGGCGCGCGCGTGTCCGAAGCATCTTCAGGAATAGCAGTTTGATACCCTGGACTTGCAGAACTCGCCGTTCAAAATTCATGGAAAACAGTGTTGGAGGTTCCTCGTATGTGACATCCGGGCGGGGAATACCAAGACGAACAAACAAGTGTCGCGGCAAAGACCACACGGAAAGTCGTCCGGTATCCAGATGGTACCGCAACCCTCGTCCCACACGTACACGTGCTAAACGCATTTTCGCCAGCACATGATGGATATCGTAGGCTTGATTATCTAAAAGCCTCGCAGCCTCGTGTTCGGGGCATTTCATGTTACAAAGGGCTTTAACCCAGTTGCGGGGGTTCAGTGGTGCTAGGCCGGCCGCTGCTCATACTTCCCCACCCATCTCCAGCCGCGGGAGGTCTTTCCCATCGACAGCGCCCGGGTGGCTCAACCCTTTCTTTCTTTCCCTTGAGGCATCTCGCGCGATCAGATCCCACCCCACCAACTCAAGGTGGCGTATCCAGGCAAGATGCGTTATAGGGAGAACCAGAGCAATAGTGGTGAGCCCGATCTAGCTCAAGAATGGATTCCGATATACGTCTTGCTGATCTCCTCGATCTCTCTCGTCAACGTCGTATTGTTGAATGAAAACCAGACTCGTCGTATGACATCGTCCCTGTCCCAGTGCAACCGCAGCCACGCCGACACCCGCGCGCACCAACGACCGTACAGATCCTCCCTGATGACTTTGACGCCGTGACCCACGATTACGACACAGCGGTGGCAACGGAGGTATTTCCCGGGTACGATGGTGTTACTGAGGTAAAAAGCACCGCTCTGGAGCATCCCGATGGGACGGGCGAGTCGCGGTATAGCAGGGTATACGGGGAGTGGGCAGAGAGGCACGAGGTCCATCGCCGACAGGCTGCGATGCCAGCCGACTTCGGAAGGTACATGGAGGAAGTGACGAAGCGCCTTCAGGACGTTGGGGTCGACGAACAAGGTAACTTGCTAGGCACAACAGCCCGAGCCCGCGAGGCGCCTTCTGCGAGACAGTATCAACCCCCGAGGGAAGGAGAGCGAGAAGGTAAGGTAAGTATGTGGCGGGAGAAAGTGGCGCAAAACGACATCAATTTGAGCGAATTCGGGGGATCAACGGGGGAGACAAATGACACTATTCGGCGAAACCGCGACAGGACGTACACGGCTGATCAAGGAACAGTCAAAGCCAACGAGATGGAGGTAAGTTGACGGCCACACCGATCGCTGGTGTCTTATCCACGTCTGTAGTCAACGATTCGGAGAAGCCTGTCCAACTTCTCGCAATCGTACCGATCGGAAAGGGTGTACACCCCGGCAGAATTGAAGACGCCCTGCGCGCTCAAGCCACAAAGAACCGCCGGGACGATCGCCAAACGTGAAAGGCGCGCAAAAGATCCAAGTCCGACCCGATCGGAGAGGATATATACTTTGGCCGAGATCAATGCCCTCACGGGCCAGAGCATCAAGTATTCACCTCCGCGTAGGAATGGCTTCACGGAACACGAATTCCAGCGGAACCAATGTACGAGCAGTAGTTCACCTCCGCAGAACCAGAAAGCCAGGCATATGACAAGTTCGCCTGCGCCAACGAGAAGTCGTTCCTCATCGACCTCATCGATCGAGGGAGTCCTCGCCTCCTGTCAGCCTTCATTAGTGCACATTGTGCCGGTGCTATGCAGCCTTGGTATCCGACGCCAGGAGCACCTCCGAGCACTCGCCAGATTAAGAGAGGAAACGCGAGACAGAGAGCTGAAGGAAGAGATGTTGAAGCAAGGTGTGACATTGTTGGAGTGGGCGATCTTGGTGGATAAACTGCAGGGAATCTGAAACGAGAATGACCACCCTATGCGCTGGCTGGTGAGCACGGTCGAGTCGGATGGAGACCCATCACTGACACGGGCATAGTTAGCGAGCGAAGCCAGAGATCACTAGTACCGCCTCAAATTTCTTGGTTTGTCCCTGACAAAAAAAAATCAATTTCATCCCTTGTGGAGGTCACCGTGTAGTTGAATCACATGAATTATGTAAGGACAAAGCCGGTGATACAGGGCATCATGGATAATACAGTCACATGACTGCAATATTTCAGGCTCCGTAACTTCAAGGAGCCGGCCCGTTTAAAAGAATCAAGCTGTCTACCATAAAACGTGACACACATATGCCTTCAGGAGTTCATGATGTCACCATTGCAAGCAGCTCCCTGCTTGCAAGTCAGCCTCTCTCGGGCTAACCTGGGGAGATGACGGCAAGATGGGAGGGGCGACCGCGAGACGAGGGTGAAGCACCAAGGTGAGACAGGAAATATAGCAAGAGAGATGTAGGATGGCGAGATGAAGTAGCAGCGGCGAGCGAGGTAAGTAACGGGCCACCCGGCGGGGAGTGGCAGAGTCCACATCGATAAAATCAGAGACGTCGCAAAGGCCACCTCGGTAAGGGATTGTGTGCTAATCATATTCCGATTCTAGAATCGCGAGCTCGAGGGTCTGAGCGAGTTCTCGCGTGTCGGCTATCCCATACCGTTGCGGGCTGGACGTCGACATCGGGGGCGTGGTCGAGACCTCATCCCGAGGCGAGTATATCATCACCGACTCGGGGTTGCACAAGGTCTCTGATGAATCGTCGGATGAGCTCCGTGGCGTTGTTAGAATCCCATCGCAAGGCGAGCAGACGGGTCCTAACCAGGGGCTAGATGGGACATCATCGTACGATCTGGTAGATTCTAAATCCGAGCTCGACGTAGTCTCGATCCCATAGTAAACCAAACAAGATAACACCCGTCCGGAGTCATACGGGGTGTCGGGTACATTGTCGAACGATCCAGATGGGGTAGTCACAATTCTGTCGTAAGGTGAACACGTTGAATCCAAGGTACATGTGTCGTCCGATAATCCAGGCGGTGATATCAAGATCCCGTCGTAGGAAGGACAAGCGAACTTGGAACCAGAACCGGTCGGTGTAGACAATGTCTCGCTCGGATCGTCACACTATCCAGAGATGAAGAGAAATTTGCCCGCGCGCATCGCCGCACCGATGACCTGGTCGTTGAGACTCATGCTCGTTCCCGCGCTCGTGTAGTACGTCCTTGTTCTGGTTCAGGTTTTCCACCTTGATTCATCACAGTGGTAGTCTTCCGTACAACCTTCGCACTGCCATCGCAGTCACCATCGTCCATGTCCGGGAATGAGTTCGTCCCATACGGCTTCTGTTCAAACTTTGGTGCTTCCTTTGCTTCGCCTTCCACGCAGATTGCTGGAGCGGAAGCTGTCGCAAATTGACATTCCATCACCTACGAACCATCATCAACAACATTCACGATGTGAACTTTGGTCTACGCACATTCCAAAGCGCCAGAATCAGCGGCCAGATGGAAAATTATTGCGTAGATTATGCTGACGTGTTGCTAAGGCACATTTTACCTCGGCGACATACAAGCACAGAGCAAGTGCTGCGACATGGCTGAGGTAGACTGTCCAGCAGAGTCCGGGCTGAGGGAGATGAAAGGAGTGGCAGCAGAGGGCACAAAGGCAACAACGACACACGAAATCGGAGACATGACCGCTCAATCAGATCTAGGACTGGGGGGAGGGGATGGGTCATGAAGAGAGCGTGGATTGTATAGGCCAAGAATCCCAAGATTGGGGTGGCATGAAGGACGGGGACGTTGCCAGCTTCTTGTGCTGAGCGGTTTGACCTGACCAAGTGGCGGCTAGCACCATGTGTGCATGATGACCTAGGGGGACTGGTGGCTTGATTCAGCCTCCTTGCTTTGGCCTCTATAGTATGCACACCAGACGCACCAATGAGTGTCACGATTTTGCATATGCTACTAACGTGTTAATGGGCGATTTCAGGACAGCAGTATCGCTGGTCCTGCTGTTTCATGTCGTCTGTTTCTATCGACCATCATAGAACTCCGTTAGTACGCAGTAGCAAGGACGAACAAAAGTGTTAGGACCACTCACCCTGCGAGCCATGCACTCCACTTGGGCACGCCGAGTATCCAACAGTTGCAGCAAACCCGGGATAGATGTCAATTAGACATTCGACACTGAATCGACAGTTGGGGTCGCCTCGAGGGAGTGTAAACCAAGCCCAAACTTGCGGTTGACTTCTTGGACGAGTCTTGGCTCCCAGAAATTTCCTGAAAAGGTCATCAAGGATGGACACAGCTGCGACAGTGGAATCACCGACGATCGCTCTGGAGAAATCCCGTTCGGAGCCTTCGAGCGTTCCCACACCAGGTTCAAGTGCGACGGCTATTCCGGAAGTGACTGCGCCGGGCTCGGATAATCCCAAGGCGATTCCCAGTCTTTGTCCGCCTTCCAATGTGCATGGCAAACGCACTGCGATATTCATCCAAGACCAGTGTCTCAAGCACCGCTTCATACGTTCTCGCGATGTCTCAGGCATCGTCGAGCGCCCTGAGCGCCTTCGTGCGGTCAAGCTGGGTCTTGCTGCTGCTATCGCACGCATGGAGGGCGTGCAGTCTATCATGAATGCTGAAGCATCGAAAATGCCTACGGCCGCAGGCACGGACGAAGATAACTTGGCAACAGCACTCGCGAGGATGGCGATTGCATCTACCACAAGTTCTATCCGCTCGGGTCCGACTTCGCTGCTCCGTACTGGCTCAGTGACAATTCGGAGGAGCTCTGCATCCGTCTCCCTTCTTGACCATGCAGCCGTCAAATACGTTCACGGTGACATTGAGGGAGACGTCTACCTCGAAAACCTCATCGCATGGGCGCGCGACAGCCAGAGGAGCATCATGACAAAAGGGACAGAGATTCCGGAAGGGATCCCACCCCTCGATTTATACCGTCAGTGTTTTACTGGGATTACACGCCTCATTTTTACTGTCTTTCTCACATATTGTCGCCCACATGTCGGCTGCAATGGTCACTCGCGTGCAGTCTGCCCAGGTTCCATCGACGCAATCCAAGGCGCAGTTGGGGCAGTGTGCGAAGCAGTCGACGCAATTGTGTCGGCCACGCGCGGGCCGCGACCGCCATCTGGCGGACTGGATGATCCGTGCGAGCGGGCTTTTGTGGCAATCAGACCACCAGGGCATCACTGCGGAGAGAGTACACCATCAGGGTTTTGCTTCGTTAACAATGTTGCCGTGGGCGCTGCGCATGGTATGTCTCACTCTTTACGGCCTTTCGCTCCCTCACACAGGCACTCTTAGCGCATTTGAACCATGACATACGGAGAATTGTGATCCTTGACATTGATTTACATCATGGTGTGTCCTTACCCTCAATTTAATGTACTTACCAGAACAACCACTGTCTATAGGGAACGGGACGCAGTCAATTGTATGGCAGATAAACGAAGAAACATATCGGCAAACTCTAGAGTCGGAACTTCCTGAGGGTGATGCGCCCCCTATTAAGCCAGGACCACGGATATTTTATGGGTCTTTGCATGACATTTTGTCCTTTCCTTGCGAGGTTTGCGACCTACAAATGTGCGACTCTCGACTGATTGAGTCGTAGGATGGTATACCAGCGATGGTCCAAGCAGCTTCCACCTCGATCCATGGAGCTCATGGTCAACACATCGAAAACATACACCTTCAAAGGTACGATTCAGAGGCTCATTTCTGGAGCGTCCTCCATCCGCGATACCTCTCCCTCTTACACCGGGCACGCGATTTCTTGGACGGGACTGGTGGCCCTGGCGATGATGTCATGATATTCATTAGGTCTGTCCGGCTCTTCACACGCTCACTCGATGCCTTGACCCACTTGTTAAACTGATTGGGTCACCAGCTGTGGGTTCGACGCTGGGGAGCACGAGTACCCTTCGATGTCTCGCCACCGTCGAAATGTGCCTGTTGGTTTCTACCACCGATTCACTCGCGAGACGTGCAAACTAGCTGATGTATACGCCGGTGGCCGGGTTATGAGCGTCCTCGAAGGGGGCTACAGCGACCGCGCACTGACGAGCGGTGCAATGGCACATCTCTGTGGACTTGTAGATGTCTCTGGCTCTCAGACTTCAAAGGATCTAGAGTCTTGGGTCGACGACGCGTGGTGGAACAAGAGCAATCTTGTCAAGGTGCGAGGTCGGTCCGAACAAGACCACACCAGCTGATTTCAGGGGATGTTTTCCGCCGCAGCTCGAGAAGGTTCTAAAGCCGCGGAAGACCGCGTCTGCGCGCGCCAGCATGGAGGAATGGCTTGCTCGCACTGTCGTTCTTCTCTCGGTACTTAACGAGGGCGAGTCTTCCGACACTGACTCGTGCGCGTCGATCCCTCCGACGTCCATGACGCTCCGGGAGCGTAAGAAACACGCATTAGGGAGCACCCACGCGGGTGGCATATCCCCAGAGTTAGTGCGCACCAGCAAGAAAGTGGGTCGGAGTGTGTCTGCTTCGGAGAAGCCGTCTTTGGAGCACACCGGCTCTAGCACGTCTAAAGCCCCCTCTGCCGATGTGACAGCATCGGAACCAGGTCGCGGCGAGGCGGACCCGCGGGAGGCGGTTTCACCGAGCGGGACGGAGACGAAGAAGCTACCGCGGGTCATCCTCCGCGTTCGACAGCCCGAGGGGGCTAGTTAGCAATGACGTCAAACCTGATGATACTTTTCCTCTTTGAGAAACAACATCTTGGCTGATTTTGAAATTTCAAACGTTGTATTGTGAGCTGGAGACTCTGAATCTGCCTGTGCATTGAAAATAGTAATCCAGTATCCAGTATTTCAGTATGTTCATTTGTTATTCACATCACTGACTTCATAATTCTTATCCCTACCGTTAGAACGTTCCTGTACTACCTTTCTGTCCGTTGCCTCCCGAAAAATATTTCCATTACCTGTGCGTGTACTGCATACAAGACAAGACTTGGCTAAAGCAGCTCCACGCGGTGATACCTATGCCATCACCGGGGGGGGGGGAGGGGCTAGGCTCCGCCTGCTCAACTCTTCAGCTTCTCAAATGCCCTCTGCGGTTAATGCTACGATGCGAGTCCAGGAAGGGATGCAATCATGGAGCGGGGTCATGGCGGAAGTTTACTAGTGAGAGGAAGCCGGTTTGAACACTGGACCGAGTCGGGCCGCTGGCCCGTCCAGGGTACCGCGATCACGTGATGGAAAGAACTGTGCGCGTCTCGCGTCGTGTCGGGGCCGATCACCATGGACGACTATGACGCGTACTTGTACTCTATTGATGATCCTGAACTCGTTGAAGAAGCAGGCGAAAGTGACAATGACGTGCTCGATAACATTGATGACGAGCAAATGCATACGGACGCCGCTGTCGTACTCGTTCCAGCGTCTTCCCCGACTCGCGAATGGGCCTCGAAGAGTGGCTATGAGAAGCAACCCAAGCAGGGTTCAGCAACGTCAGACTTGATGATGAAGTGTAATAGGTTCGTGAGTGCATGCCCTTCTCTTGTCATTCATCCTTCCACCACACAATGTAGAGTGTTGACTGAAAGTGCGTATACATCGAGTGCTTTTTGTTCAGCACTGCAATCAAGTCAGAGTTTGGGTTTTCCGCATACAAAGGGAAACAGGAGGAAATTATTGAGGCTGCTATCTCGGGTGAGTAAGGCATTGCAGCGTCAAGTCGAACCCGAGTGAATGGTCACGTAGGTGCGGACGTCCTTGTCCTCGCTCCAACGGGAATGGGAAAGGTCAGTTTCCGATAAACTTTGATCGGACGACCTCGTTTACTCCAAATCACTTGGATCGACAGAGTCTTTGCTTCCAACTCCCCGCGGTCGCAGAAGACGTGGGTTCTTCCATTGCGCTTCAGGAGCACTAACGAATGCTCGTGTGTTCGTATTAGCGTGGCATCTCTGTCGTCGTTTCTCCGCTCCTGGGTGAGTTGGTGATATTTATACTTCCTCAGGTGCCTCACGCACTCAGCAGCTCTCATGAGAAATCGTAAGTACATCCGAATTGCAGTTTGCATTTCGATTCAATATCATACAGAAGTGACCAACCTTCGTAGCAAAGGCATATCAGCAGTTTCACTAACATCCGAAACGACAAAGGGGGAGAAAACTGAGGTATCCAAATTTTTAGCTGCTATGAGGCAAGCAGATCAAATTCCCTAGATTATTAGAGACCTATCATCAAAGAAACCAAGGAATCGGCTATTTTACAGTTCGTACGAGTGCACACATTTGGATAGCGCTACTGTTGACAAACCCTCACCTTCAGCAACCCCTGAGAAGCTTTGTACGCAGGAACTCTTGCATAAGCTTGCTGCAGTTTATAGTAACGGTAAATTGAGCAGGCTCGTGATCGACGAGGTAGGACTTTTTCCAGATTAGTGTTGAACTGATACGATGCGCTCCTAGGCTCATTGCATTTCTGTGAGCTTGGTTTCCGCAAATATTGTCCCTATCTTATTGGAAAACGAAATAGGAATGGGGTCACGACTTCAGAGAAGAGTATCGCAGACTTGGTTCTTTTCGTGAACGTTTTCCAAACGTCCCGATTATGGCCCTAACTGCGACTGCCACTAAAAGGTGACTGCCTAATTTTTTTTTGTTTATCTTCCGTGCCCTTACTCCCTGCAGTGTTCAGCGAGACATTGTTCGAAGTCTTCGGATGGTAGAAGATAAACTCTTTACAGCTGTGCATCCATTCAATCGTCCAAACCTCTACTACGAGGTACGCGCACTCACTGTGTTCTCTTTTCCGAGTAGATAGAAGGCGTTCGCTAGGTGCGATATAAGTCAGCGCCAGAGTGCGTCTCCCTAATGCAAGATATCTTGGAGTTCATCGAAGCCTTGCATCGACGCCGTGGTCAACCGTCCTCTGGTATCATCTACTGTCGGAAACGGGAAATGTGTGACGAGCTCTCGAGTTACCTTTGCGGAAAAGGATTGAATTCCAGGTCATATCACCGAGGGATCAAGTGAGTGATCAGAAATTGTGAACATGGATGTCGCTACTGACGGTGGTGGCAAACAGCTCGAAAACGTTGAACAAGACGATGAAGGAATGGGAGATGGGTGGGACTGGCGAGGGTGGTGTTGATGTAGTGGGTTATCGTTATCGTTATCGTTACCGGCCGCTCCATGCTGAAGTGGCTGATACCTCTCTGCAAGGTTTGTGCGACGATCGCTTTCGGAATGGGGATCGACAAGAGCGATGTTCGGTACGGGTCTCTGTTTGCTCTATCTCGGACAGATATGGACTGTCTAACTCAGGTATATCATCCATTACGATCTTCCCAAGAGTATGGAAGGTGAATCGTTGTCTCATGAGGCAGTGGTGTCTATTATCTGACCAATGATAGGGTACTACCAAGAAACAGGTTTTCCATATCTGATGATCACTTCCTAGTTAACTTGCTGACAGTCATTGTGACAGGTCGAGCAGGTCGTGATGGACTGGCGAGTGCCACCGTGTCCCCTTGTTTGCTAACCTAACTACTTGACCATTAGCCCTCTCGGTGCATACTGTACTATTGTAGGACATGACGATCATCTGTTTTTTTTTTTTTGGTTATCAGCTAATTCTGATATTAGCGCGCGAAGACGCCCTCCGTGTTCGGAAACTGGTATCAAGCACTCACGCTAGGAGACAAGATGCAGCGTCTTCCATGAACGGACCCGAGCCCAGCCAGAGGTCGATCGACAGTCTAGGGGCGGTGCGTTCAATGGTTCATTTAAACGCCCCATCCTACCAAACTATTCATACTTACTTGTCCGCATTTCTCTCTAGCTCACCAGCCTTGCGGAAAATGTCATGACATGCCGACACGTTGTACGCGTTGCATCATCGTTGTATGCGGTATGAATCGCAGGCTGATGTGCGTCCCAAGTCCATATGTAGGTACTTTGGCGAGATCATCGATACGACGGACGACGATGTCATGGAGAGCATCTGTGACAAGATGTGCGACGTGCGCCTCTTTTCATGGGCCACTACGTCGTCTATGGGCTGACCATGATACTCCGCACAGGTGTGCAAGTTCCCGGACAAGACACGACAGCGGAAGGCGAATCTCTCGGAGGAAGACTACGCCGCAGCCGTCGTCTCGCGCGTGGCTTGGAATGCGGGGTACGAAGACGACGAGTCTGATGTACGGCAGCCTCTGCGACCGCAAGACGTGCCGATGACGGCAGGGGCAGCGTACGCGAAGCAGCAACTCAACCCGGGTCAGAAGACACTCTGGGATTGTCTCGACTCGGCGCCCGTTCAGGGATTCAAGCGACCCAATGCGCACGGGCGTGACAGACCAGTGTTGCCCGACTCGAAAAGAGCGAAAGTGGCGCATGCGAGGGGCGAACGGACTACGACGGACGCTGGTTCGACCAGCGGGCCGAGCTCGGGCACGAATACTAGCGCTGTTGCTCGCTCAAGCATGCCACCTCCACTCGGTACGCCTTGCTCCCGTTGCGCAACTTATTTCTTTGCCGTCGTGACTCAACAAGCATTGATCAGTCACACGACCGCACAGTTCAGCCAACAGTTTGAGAAAGCCATTCAAGACGCCCTTTAGGACGCCATTCAAAGTCCCCAGCGAACATCCTGGTCCGACTGGAAAAGCAACTGACCACGATCCCCCTGTGAATCCAGAACGAGATGTCTCTGCGCCAATCACGACTGCGCAGAGACGGGACAGCGATGGCGAGGACGACGACGATATCGAGATTGTCGAGGTGAAGGTGAAACAACAGCCTGTGTCGTCCGACGACGGCGCGGACAACCAACGTCAGTGACACCGATCGTTCACCTCATCCCGAAGTATTCAAGAAGACTTTGTCTATTTGTTCATAGCGGACATGCCCGAGGTAGAGATGGAATTGGAAGCGAGCTTTTCCCGCAAGGTGCCTGTAGGTGGCTCGCTTCTCGCCCAGTTTGCGCACGTGGTGTCACAGAACCGCTCACTCACCTTTTTTTTTTTTTTCTTTTTTCGCCCCGCCTTCGATCTAGCTCGAGGCGCGAACGCGCGCGTTCGACGTGCTTCGCAAGGAGCTGCATCAAGTCTTTTCCCTCGATACGGCTTCACCCGGGCATGACACCGCCTGGGCCACCCTCGCCGGAGCCCCGACGAGCATACAAGACAGGTGCGTCTCCTTTTACACCGACTACTCGGAAAGGGGAGGGGGGGAGCAGCGCTGACGCCTCGTCACCTCCAAGGACGCTCGTCCTTCTCGAGGCCGTCAAGAGGGTCGAACATGGGATTCACGTGATGTGTGCGACGCCAGCGGGGTATGAGATGCGGGTCGCGCGGAAGCGGCGCGTGATTGCGTCGCTCCATGTCGGCGTCGGAAAGGGAAAGGGGAAGGAGAGGGAGACGCTGGACGAGGGAGACGACGATGTAGGGGAGGTCATGGGCGCACTGAGAGGCGGCGTGGAGTGGTGGCATAGAACACAAAAGGGGAGCGAACACTGACTGCGTCGGATGTACCATGTAACGGAGAACGTCATCGACGCCCAAAACCTTCACGCATCCGGTGGGGTGAGTGGTTGAGAAATGCAGTCCATTTTTCAAGAAACTAGCGGAAAACAAAGTTGCGCGACAACATGATAGAAGAAACAATGTAAACCAAAAGTTGTCTCGGGCGGTCTTTCCTTGTTTTCATCAATCACACCCCGACCCCGACGCGATGGCTGACGACCCTGCCGCTGCTGCCTCGAGTCCGAGTGCCTGCCCCCACACCCAACTCCAACTCCAACTCCAGCCCCAATCCCATTCCCGTTCCCATCGGTGGCCCTGCGCCGCTCCCACCCCCACCACTCAGAGCACGCGCCCGTTTGAGTGCAGCCAACTCGGTCAACAACCGTGCACGCTCCGTCAGTAGCGCATTCGTCACCGCCGTCGACCCAGGTGGCGACGTCGACGTCGATTTCGCCGCCGCACCACGCGCACTCGGCAAGAACTGGGGTGGTGGTGACACGCTCTCTCGCCTCGTCTTCTTGCTCCTCGTCGTCGATCCCGCCGTGGACGCGGACGGCATGGCTACGCCGGGGGCACTCGAACTCGAGCCCCGACCCGGGTCTGTTTTGATCGTCTTGCTCATGCCCGCGTTCGTGCTCGTGCTCGCGCCCACACCAACGGCACTCCCCGCCCCACTTCCAGCACGGCTGCCGGGCGCCGAGAACGAGGGAGGCGAGGGCGTATAGGACGGCGACCGTGCAAGCGGACGCGCCCGCACGCCGCCGCTCGTGTTGGTTGTGGTTGTGGTCGTCTGGACCGGGTGTGGGGCCTGCGTTCGTCGCGACACGCGGGATCTCGGCTTCGCAGGCGTGCTCGTGTTGTTGAGGGTCGAGAACGAGACGTCAAACGACGCGTCCGTGTCTGCATCCGAGCGTGTGGGTGATGGTGGGGAGGGCGGCGGAGTTGGGGTCGGATTGCGGGGCATGCGTGTGGACGGTAGGTATCGGTACTTGGAGGAAGAGGCGGGGGGTGGGGATGGTGATGGTGATGGCGAGACACGGCGTGGCGTGCGCGATGTTGGCGTGGATGATCCTGGAAGTGGACGCGAACGTGACGACACCACGGGTGCGGGGCGCGAAACCACGTCGTATGGGTCGCTCGTGCGTACGTAACTGCGTGATGTAGAAGGGATTGGTCCAGAGCTAGAACCAGAAACTGCACTTGGAGCCGAGCGGAGTGGGCGGGACCGAGCCCGTGAGGCAGTAAACTGGCTCAGCTCGGTGGCAGCATCGACGGGATCGATCCATTCGGTGACGCGGAACCGCCGGGGGGTTGGAGTTGGGGGTGTAGATAGGTCGTCGTTGTACCCTGCGCCTCCGTCTCCGGGTGGGTCATCCGCCTCGTGGCCGTCCTCAGAAACGTGTTCGCCAGATGATGCGAGCGCACGGATGTACGATGGGTCGTCTAGTTCGTGTATGCAGTGGGGACGGAACATGGGCGGTCGATCGTCGTCGTCCTCGGCGTCCTGCATCATTTGAAGGGGATCGTACATCTGGATAGTGTCCTGGGACACCTCTTCAAATTGTTCTGTATCCTCGCGTGCATTAGACACGCTCGTACGGGAGGAGACGCTCCGCGCGCGGATGGAGAGATCTGTGCCAGTCGTGGCAGATGCGGAGAGAGACGGTTCGGGGGAATGGACCAGAGGGTGTCGGGGGACGTCTGTGATGTGTGATAGCGCAGAGGCGTCTGGGTCTGTGTCCGGGATAGATGGGGAGGGCGAGGGAGGCCGCGGTGATATGGTCTTTTGGGCAGGAGAGGGTCGGAGGAGAAGGGAAGTGGAGAAGTCGGCGGAGTCGCCCTCGTCGCCATAGGAGTGGTGGTTCGAGTACAGCGAGCGGGTATGCGAGGAGCGATGGGAGGACTTGGTGCGAGGCAGGATACCTCTGCGACGGGCGAGCCAGCAGAGGAGCTCGCCGACAAAGATGGTCTCCTCCCAACCGCCATCGGCGAGTCGCTCGGGATCGACCTCGCCAAGACCGATTTCATCGACCCAGCCATCGACGCTGACGCCGCCTGCACCAGTGAGGGCGGAATCGTCAAGGTTGGACGTCGCGAGCGAGTTTGTACCGCCGCGAAGGATGTCGCACTCGAGGACACCGAGGAGGACGAGCATGGCGCGCGATTGTGCATCTCTGGTGCGCGACTGGCGGATAGAGGGAGGTATGGGGAGGCGGGCGCTGATCAGGGACTCGAAGATGGCGAGCAGGAGGGAGGGGGTTAGGTCGGTCGGGTCGTCGAGGGTGAAGGGGAGGGCGAGAGCGGCGAGGAGGGCGTTGAGGGCGGGGATGAAGCTCGAGAGAAGGGGGCGCGGGGACAGCGTGGACATCGCCGGGCGCGACGGGCGGGCGGGTCGCGTCGTCGTCGTCGTTGATGAGGAGGGCGTGAGTGGCTGTGCAGCACACCGCACTTTTGTCGACGACGATGGCGACGTTCGAGTACGTCGAAATCCCGCCCGACGCCGTCCGCCTCAAGCCCTCCTCCCTCGAGCCCGCCGCCAAAATCCTGACGACCCTGCCCGACCCGTCGCCACCCCGCGCGCTCTCCGAGTTCGTCTCTCCCGCCAGATCCGCGCTCGCCCTCATGCCCCAGATGCTCCTCTCGACCTCCATCCCGCCCAACACGACCGCCAGCGTCGTTGCTTCCGCCATCGCGACTGCGACACCACGTACGCAGTCCCACTCGCTCCTCAGCACGCGAGACCCGCTCTCTGTCCCGATCATGACCGTCAACTTTCGTCGGTTCGTGTCCAAAGTCGGTCCAGTCTTTTGGCTCCAGGACCGCATCGAAGAAATTATTCTCTGGAAAAAAGGCTGGAAGCGCACTGCCGTCTGGCTCGCAGCATATGGCTTCTTTTGTCCGTCCCTCTTCATCGTCGTTCCACCCGTGTTCACCTTGCCCAGGTTACTTTCCGAGAATGGCGTTGTTGATCCCCCACATTGCGTTGCTGGGCGTCATGCTTCACTGTTACCCTCGTCCGGGTGGTCCTCCTGTTCAGATCAACGTGGGTGAGGGAGCAGCCGACTGGCAGGCCAACATACAGGCGATACAAAATCTCATGGGTGCGGTGTGAGTACCACTCGTCTGACGCAGCCCTGATCTCAACGCATATACTCCAGTTCGGACGCTCACGATGCCATCATCCCCCTCCTTCCCTTGCTCCTCCCCTCTCAGGCGCATCCACCTCCCAGGTCACACTCCAGATTCCCTTCCACTGCGTCTTATGAACCTACTTCGAACCCCACTCCAAAACCTTCCCGACGCGCTACTGATGTTCCAAATCCCACTGTGCAGTCAGCCACCCGACTACATCATCCCCTCTTGATTGCTACCCTCGTCTCATTCTTCGTCTTCCTCCTGGCCCTTGTAGCCGACATTCTTCCCCTCCGGCTCCTCTTCTTCCTTGCCGGCGCCGGTATCGTGTGTGCTCTCCATCCCCGCGTCAGAGATTTACTTTCTGGTGCTGTATTCACTGCGTTATCTGGTTCCGGCCCCGGTCTCTCGTTCCAACTCACCATCACGGTCCCTTGCCTCCCTCGTTTTCCGAGCCTCCTCTCTCTTCTTCCCATCACTCCCCACCGTGTCAGTCACCCCTCCCCACCACAGATCCCGGCCCCACGCACACATGCATTCGCGCTTACAATCGCCCCCCGGGACGTCTACCTCTTATTTCGTCGTCTCATAGATGACGACAGGCTTGACGACACCGCCTGGCGCGCGCCAATCAGCCATGTCGAGCTCTGGGAGAACGAACGGTGGGTGCAGGACACTACCGAGACCAAGCGGCGCAAGTCTGTGGTAATGCTCGTACGCGAGGGACGGGAGATTGAAGAAGACGGTCGAGATGACGATGCGTCGTCAACAACGTCCACCATGTCGGCTGGGACGGTGACAGGGCTTGCGGATGGGGGGAAGGGGACGTGTAACGGAACGTGGTCCAAGGCGAATTTAAAGCCGAACGAGCGAGTAGGGTGGACGAGGGGGAGGGACGGGTGGAGTGGCGTCGGTGGTGAAGTAAGGTGCGTTTCTTGTTTGGTTCAGTGTTTGATTTTGGGGTGTCTTCGTCGGTGCGAACGTTGAAATAGATGGTGCCGTCTCTCATTCGCTTTCCTTCTTGTAATGTGCTATGCCATTCCTCACCTTCGAGATTGCACAGCAGCAACCTGACGTTTTCACTCTCTCCTGGCTGGGCTTTCGTTGAGACGGAGGGTTGGCGACCCGACCTGAGCGCATCGTGGGCTGTCGACAGCGTAGCTCCATGTTCGAGCGTATGCATAGGCGCAGATGAGGGTGCGCGACCCATTCGCACCACCTCTTTGATCCCTGACCCTTCCTACGTCCCCCAATTAGACGGTTGGGCGTACACTACCGATACTTGGACACACACCCGGCCGGACGGCCGGCCAAGTGATGGATGGGTGACCCGCCGACGACGGTGGGTAAGGCGAGTATATTTCAAGGGCGGGGAGCAGTGAGACACATCTTGGTCTGTAGGTTATTTGTGTAACGGTACGTATCTTTTCTCGTTGTGAAATTGTACGCTCTAAGTGTTGTGTAGGATGGGACGATGATAGACACCACGGGACTGTCGTGGCCGAGAATCGAGTAAATCTTGGACTGGATGATGGATATCTAATGCGGGTTAAGAATACACGCCATTATAGTATTTTACAAATTTTTGAGCTAGGTATCACACGCAGCGAATAGAAGCGTATCCTTGCGGACCATGTGTACATGGTTTCCGGGATGCCTCGATGACATGTCGCATATGCTATGCGGAGAGCATATCCACGCCAATATACCTTTGTCCACGAGCAACCAAGCGCGCTAGACACTACCTGCCTGGAACTCGAAGCGGACATTCCTCGACGACTGTGTGTGGAAGGACTTGGTTCATTCCAGTCTTTGATGGCTCTGGCCCTCG
The DNA here is from genome assembly GCA_038090195.1 of Boletellus deceptivus. Lineage (NCBI taxonomy): Eukaryota > Fungi > Basidiomycota > Agaricomycetes > Boletales > Boletaceae > Boletellus > Boletellus deceptivus. Next base: position 26,166 of record JBBPMG010000199.1, read on the forward strand.
CCATGGATGGTCTGATGTCCAATCGACGAAGCGGCGCTGATGGCGGGTGACTTCCAAGGACGAGCATTGGTGTGCCATGAACAAGGGCCAAGGTCTTGGCGGGCCCATAATCACATGCAAGCTGTGCGCGCCTCACTGAGCAATCGATCAACTTCCTAGGGGGCCGCTCCACCCATTCAGTAGGAAGGTATATAATCACGACTAAGAACCACCTGATTCTCGCCCCAGTCGTCTTGTCGCGTCCGAACCTGCTATCTCGCTAATGTATGAGCTTATCGAGTCTAATCACTGATTAGATAACCTACTCTGACACAGCCACACCGACGAGTGTGTTGAGGAGTAATGCCAATCGAGTGGATGCCACTCGACTGGACCATGCAGGAATTCACCATGGAATGCAGCTTCGCGGTCTCTATCCGCCCACACTTCCTTCAGAAGACTTTGATACCCACACATCCGATAGAAGCCCTCCTTGCAAACCTACACCAGTCGTTCCCCCCTCTCGCTTGGTACAGTCAGCTCCGTCACCTCGATCCAAATGGAGACTACATCGTAACGCAAGTCTCGCATTGCAAGGAAGGAACGCCGCTTCCGGATGTCCAACATGAATACATCGACATCGTCATTCAACGCCGTGTCCCAGCGGGGCATCCTCAGCCTCCATCGCCTGTCTTTGGCGTCCGGGTCTCACGATCCATCACCGAGCGCACACTGGCCGCCCGAATGGGGCTTTGGGGAGCAGCAGAGGACACCGTCAGGAATCTTGGGCTCAACCCCGAGCCTCAACATACGTGCTTGCATCGTCTCGCCTGGGAAGCGGATCGAGCACCGACTCTGCGCCAAGTCGCTTACGTCATTCGCATCATCCACACAACAGTCCCGCGGTACAAACGTCTGCAGACGTCATGCTATGCGTTTGCGCGTAGCTTGATCGAAGCCGTCTTCATCACCTTCGATGGGACTGCTTTTCTCCAGCGGCCTCGACTCCTCACACGCAGATCGTACTTCCTAGGCATCATTCCTGCAGGCGAAACAAGGGCCCAGGTGGTGGCTAGGCGGGCTGCACAAGAGTATCGCAATACGAGTGGGGTGTTTGGTAAGTCACTCAGTTGATCATCTACATATGTTTTCACCCCTATTCTCTTAGATATTTGATTTGATTCGTACAATTATCGCACCATATTAGTGATGCAGGGTTTTATTTTTATTTTTAAGACAAGGCAAGATGTGTGAACCGGGCCACTAGCACTATGACAGAGAGCCTGATACATAGGTAACTCGTCTAATCTCTTGACGACAGCACTACAATGTAGGTACGGGCCCTAGGGAGTGAGATGGTATACGCGCTAACCCAGTGCACCTACCGTGTCGCTTGGTGGTTAAGTACAAACGAGGTGGAGCGACGACGCGCACGATCAGCGTTGACCATCAACTGTGATGGGCGATGGAAACTGGAAGGCGTGGGGATGGACGAGGTGGAAGCGACGACAAAGGGGAGGAAATGGCAACGGTTCGACGACGGGACGAGAGGGTGAATATGAAGGCGGGGACAAGCGGACGGAGAGGGCAAGGCGGTAAGGACGGGAGATGGGCACAGGGACGTGCACCCGACGGCAACGGGATGAGGACTGGAGACGGCGGCAGACGTAGACGTGGACGCGTGGCAGAACACGTCTGCTCGCCCAGGGCGAGCACACGGAGCGGGTCCAAAATGACTGCAGACGCACGGGGGGCTCACCAGATATGCTGTCTGTTGACAAGCTGGCGCTCGCGCGTGTTGGTGCTGGTCGTCGGGGGCACCTGGTGACGACCAGAGGGGAGCAAGGGAGGGGGGCACGGGAGTAGGCCAGGCCAAGGGCGGGACGAGGCAAGCCGATGGGGCACACGCCAGGTTGCGAGACGAGACTCGAGTAGACGCACGAGCGTGGACCTACAAGCACACAGCCATCTGCTGGCGGACTTGTGCTCGTGAGCGTGCTGGGTGCTAGGTGCTGGTAGTCGACCTCGATGCTGCGGGTGGAGGTAAGAGAGAACTGATTTCTGACTTGACTTACCTCGTCCTAACCAGCAGCAACCCATGCTTAACGACGCCGGCTCATGACGAGAACCGCGAGTCAGTCGTGTTCATATTCTCCCCTTCCTCTCTCCTCCCCGTTCTGGATGGGATAATAAGGCTAGTGCCAGACTAACGGCGCACCTGCACCACTTCGCGATCATATTGGACGGGTAGATTGGCTTTCACTCTGCGATCCAACCAACGGGTTCTCCGGAAAGCTCGCCATCACCCCCACCTTGGCCGAAAAGCGTAGTGGCCCACTACGGTCCTGTGGCCTGCCGTTGTCAGTGCCGCGAAGAGATCACATTCAGGCCACGCCTTCCCAGACAGTAACACTCTGAGATGACATGGCCACCTTGGGGGGTTGTCATGGCCAGACGCACGACCGTCGTATCTGTCTCTGCGCAAGGAGGTACACCGCCCGATACGTCTGTGTGTGAGCTCGCTGCGCGGTACTATCCACTCGACGGTTTTTTTTTTTTTTTGCTAGATTTAACTTTGAACGAAAATTCCTTACCGCGTCGGACCAGACATCGAAGGTTCGTTGGTAGATGTCTTTGGACCTCGTTCGATGTCTTTGGCGACGGTATCATGCCTTCTTGTCGAGGGCCACAGCAAGACGAGTTATGATATATACTCCTTGCTCTTCGACAACGGATCTCACACAATGCAACATGTACACAACACATTTGAAGTATAGTGACTCCAGAGTCACCAAGCATTGGAAACATTCCAAGGTCAGGTCTCTATCAAGTATAACAAATGTACTCCCCCTTCCTCTCATATCACAATCTAATACCAACTTCATGCTCACGTCCCAGATCCAATCCCCCTTGTCACCATTGCCCCAGCAATAGCCACAACGACCATCCCAACGGACCAGAGCCACCCAATGCCATGCTGCCTGACCCACTCAATCCCGTTCACGCCCGTGAACAGCGAGCTCACGACGATGGGTGCGACAGCGCGCCCGACGCATATCGCAAAGTGCACAAGGCCGTTGCTGCGACCGAGCGCGCTCGGCGAGGGCGCATGCCGTTTGACGAGGACCATGCTCAACGTGTACGGGATCGCGCCGACCTTGGAGAGCGCGAGTAGGGTGAGGAGCCCCACCCAGACGAGCGCAGGCACTGACGCAGACCCTGATCCCGATCCTGACGCTAAACCCGACCCAAACCTTGGGCCCAGTGCGAAGCCAGAGTCGGATCTCGAAGGTGGGGGCGGCGGAAAGGTGCGGACGAGCACGTTGAGGCATGGAAGCATGGCGAACGTGACGGGCCAGACCCACATGCACGCATTGTACGTCTTGGCGTAGTCAAAGTGGCGCAGGATGTACGACATGGCAAAGAAACGGAGGAACATCGAGACCACCCCTGCGAACCCGAGTGCGTTCCCGATCGATGCGGGCTGTTGCAGGGACAGGGCATTTGATGTGGCAATAAACGAAACCGCAGCAAGTCCCTCCATCAGAAAAAAAAGTCCACCAGAATCGGTCAAGACACTCACCTCCAGTCCCAGACCTCCAGCGTCAATGGGTGTGTAGCAAAACAGTGTAAAGACGACGTCAAACGCCAGGGTCAAAAAACTCATTGCAAATCCAGAGATCGTCAGTGCTCGGATGGCTGGTATCGATAGGAGCCCCATCACACCAATAGGTTCAACCTCGTTCGAATCAGAATCCGCATGCGATCCTGAAGTGGACGACCCGTGCATGCCGGAATTAGCACTCTTCCGTTTGCTTTGAAGTGTCTGGCCATAATGGATCAGTGTGTGCTCAACATGCTCCTTCGAAATCATACTTCTTTAATAAACATATACCCAAGCCCCGCTCCAATGAGCGCGCACGCCGCGCAGACAGCACAGGGTGGGAAATATGGATGCTCCACGAACACTCGCCATGAGAAATACCGCGGGTATCGGGTCGCCGCATTTTCTAACGACCCACCAATCAGTGGCCTATAGCATACAGAGGTGTTCGTTCAGGTGCGATCAAATGCGGGGAGGATAAAAACAAACCCGACAATGGAGCCAACTGGCCATGCAAGACCGTATATTGGTACTGCAATGTCTTGATTGGTGTCGTCCGTGATCTCGGCAAGGATTGACTGGACGACAGCTATATTCCCACCAACCAGTCCACCTGGCAACGCCAATGTGAGTATGGGAACGGGGAATACGTCACGATAGAGAAAGAAAGGGAAAGCTCACCAAGGAATCTGGAAGCGACGACACCAGCAAACGACGTAGATAACCCAAACGCAGTAGTCGTCACGGTGGTGCCGAGAAGACCAATAATCACGACGGGACGTCGGCCGATAACATCTTTATCACTCCTGGTGAGGACAATACGAGCGGCTCCAATACTATGTACTGACCAGATATCTTTCCCCAATGATATACAGAGAACACCTGTGCAAGCGAGTACACGCTCTCCTAGGAACAAACATCAATTAGCACGCTCTAAAGTTAAGAAAAAAAGCACACATACAACCAAGCCACTGTAAAACCCGACTCGCTCCGGTTCGGCAACCTTCATATCAGCAAGGAGCTGATTGATGTACGGGAATATTTGCTGGTATACGATGGGATCGACTATGCGGACTGCGACGAGGGAAGCGAGTTGAGCCTTTGGAAGCGGCGTACTGGGACTCTTGTGTTTGGGTGTTCTCGGCGAGACGGCTTCTTCGTCGTCTCCAGGTTGCAAAAGGTGTGTCGACTCGTTTGGCGCTCCGTCGAGGTCGTTCGTACGGGTCATGATGCCGACTGTGGTTGGGAGCCCAAGTCCCCGAGCGCGCAGGTTGGACTATATAGCGGTGGATCTCGGGATCCCCAAAGCCCTGCGGATGGAACGCGAACTATCCCGAGCACGTTGTCGCATCATGCCCGCTTCACGACCCCATCGTCTATTGGTTGGAGGTGAAGTGGGGTGGCGGAAGACCCACTTCTGCAGACCATGGATTGCACTGTACAGCGGCGGATTTCTCGCGGTTCCCGAGGCCCTGAGAGGGGGGCGCGGACCAGCCCGGACACGTTGTCGCATCGTGCTCGCTTCATGAATCACCTATTGGGCTTGGGCAGTGGGGAAGTGTGGTTGTGGTCGGCACAAAGCACGCGAACAGATTGAGCGCTTCGGCCTAGAACAACTTGGCCAAATTCCAGCGAGTTCGCCGTCACACCCGTATAATTCCGGAACGTCCTATCTTCTGGCCTACTGGGTTGAAAAGGCAGTTTACCGCTGTGCATCATCGTAAATGGTCTTATGTTACTGTCAGGATTCAGTCCGCGTTTGTCTGAGCCCGGGGTGCTTCAATATCATTTACCCAAAGCTGCACGATGCTCGTACCGGTACTCGGCGATCGGGCATTCGCCAAGGTGCTTCATCCTCGTCTTGGAAAAGTTCCCGTGATGTTGCCCCCGCATTCAGATTCTTCCGGGGACAAGAACTTGAAGAGTTGTACCATCCACGAGTTTGTTCGTGGCCTTTCAGTCACTAGCAGGTAGTGTGTCGGATCACGTGCATCAGTGAGGTTGCACGTGACCTTGGGCTGCAAGCCATACACCACGGGCACGTTCGGATAAGTCGCCTACACATATGGCCCACTTATGCCAATGGCATCGGTTCACTGAAAGCCATAGCGCTGTAGCAGCTGCTAGCGCAGTCAACGTAAGGCTCCACCCATGGAACGTTCGCTCTGCTCCAGGACTACGTCTGACTACTGAAGTGGGCACGATGCGGAAACGTGCCCGATAGCTCGGCACGCACCCGTAGGGTCCTGGGGATCCCACTTGGGATCCAAGGCTAATCAATACACCCGTTGCTTTGAGAAGCGCAAGTTCCCGCCGTCATGACCCGCACAAACGGTCTCGATGCTGCGCCAAACGAGTCAACCCAGCTACTGCACGGGGATGACGAGGAAGCCGCCTCGCCAAGAACACCTGGATGCCAGGGTACCAGCTCGCCGCTTCCGAAGGCCCAACTCGCATCCCTCGTCGCAGTCCGCATAATCGATCCCATTGCCTATCAGCAGATATTCCCGTACATTAACCAGCTCCTTGCGGACATGAAGGTCGCTGAACCAGAGCGAGTCGGGTTTTACAGTGGCTTGGTTGTGTGTGCATATCTTATTGATTCCAGAGTGTGTTTGTTAACATTCGCTCCCTTGGAATACTAGGAGAGCGCGTACTCGCTCGCTCAAGTGTTCTCTGTATATCATTGGGGAATGATATCTGGTCAGTACGTGACCTCGGAGCCGCTTGTGTTGTCCTCACCAGCAGTGATATAGATATCGTCGGCCGACGTCCTGTCGTATTCGCTGGTCTCCTTGGCATCGCCGTGACAAGCATCACGTTTGGGTTATCTACGTCATTCGTCGGCATCACCGTATCTAGGTTCCTCGGTCGGTTTTCCTTTCATCCCTCTTGGCCTGCTGCTCATCCTCGTGCTCGCATCTAGGAGGATTGGTTGCGGGGAATATAGCTGTCATACACTCCATCCTCAGCGAGATCACGGACGACACCAATCAGGACATCGCAGTACCGATTTATGGTCTCGCATGGCCAGTGGGTACCATTATCGGGTGTGTCTCCATTCTTTCGGAATCTGGGCTTATGTGGACGAGGTAGGGGATATCTATATGATTTAGACCGTTGATCGGTGGGTCGTTGGAAAACGCAGCGATACGATATCCTCGATATTTCTCTTGGCCAGTGTTTGTGGAGCACCCGTATTTCCCACCCTGTGCTGTCAGTGCGGCATGCGCGCTCGTCGGTGCGGGGCTCGGATATATGTTCATTGAAGAGGTACGAGTTTGAACGAGTGCATGAAGCACACTCTGGCACACTAATGACTCTTCTCCTCTGCCCTTAGACACTTCCGAGCAAACGGAGAAGTGCGAACCCCAGTACGCACGTGGCGTCCACTGCGGAATTACAAGCAGACGCACATCCAGAAGAGGCTGAGCCTCCTGGCGTGATGGGGCTCCTATCGATGCCTGTTATGCGAGCGCTGACAACCTCTGCATTCGCGCTCGCTTTCTTCAGTCTCGCGTTTGACGTCGTCTTTACGCTCTTTTGTTACACGCCCGTTGATGCAGGCGGTTTGGGGCTCGAGGTGATCATTCAGATCACATGTTAATGAGGGGTCTACTGACGGTGCTATTTCACACCGGGTCGCACAACAGCCTAAGATGATCGGGAATGCATTCGGGTTTGCGGGTGCGCTCGCCGTCTTGCTCCGCTTCTTCGCCATGCCATACATTCTGCGCCGTTTCGACTACGCCAAGACGTACAACGCGTGCATGTGGGTTTGGCCGTTCGCGTTTGGTCTCCTTCCGCTCCTCAACGTGTTCGTCCGCACCTATCCACCGCCTCCTTTGACTTCCGATCCCGGTCTCGTATCAGATCCTGCTGCAGGACTCGCGTCAGGGTCGCTGTCTGCACTCTCCTGGACAGGCCTCCTCGTTCTACTCGCGCTGTCCAAGATTGGCGCGATCCCACACAGCCTCAGCATGTTGCTCATCAAGCAGCATGCCCCGTCTGCAAGCGCACTTGGCCGCAGCAATGGCCTTGTCCAATTTTCCATGTGTCTTGGGCGTACAGTTGCTCCTATCATTGTGAGCACACTTTTTGCAGGTGTAAATGGAATTAGATGGGTGAGGCAATATGGAGTTGGATGGCTCTGGGCTGTTGGAATGGTTATTGGGGCTATTGCTGGAGCAAGAGTGACAAGAGGTATTGGATCTAGAGTGAGATGAGGTTAATACCTTGAGATGCTTGGATTGTTTTGTTACACTAGCATCAATGATTCTAGTGTTCTTGTATATATGTCATTTTTTTGAGTCAACTTACCTGCTAAAGAATAAACTCAAAGTGGATGCAGAGTTAGACAGGTACAGTATTGTAGAACTTTCATCTCAGCATCATACATATGTGTATGCAATGACAATGACAAGAGGCATAACATGATCAGATTGAATAATCCATTCTGACAATGAAATACCATACATAAACACAACTTAAGCTAGATCCCTCTCATGCTGCTTACACAACCTCTCATTCCACACCAGAACATGTGGAAGGAGATCAAGGAGAGAGAGAAAAAGAGCTACATAGTTTACAGGTAAGATGGATTCATATTCAATAGAATAGATCCAGTTTAGTGCCTGCAGCCACTACAGGTACACTGGCGGCTGAACAAGCAACAGAAACAAGATAATGATCAATTACCACATTGGCCCATGGATAGAAATCAGACATACTTGGAAGTGCATTGGCAATCACCAGAGCCAGTGCAGCAAGCATTACTAACAGGGATAGAGATGATCTGCAATAACCCCAGCATGATCATCAGTCATCATGTCATCAAGGAAAGGAAGAGTTTAACACACATGCTGCATGCTGTTGAGTGTGAGGATGATAGAGCAAGTTACTTTGATATCGATTGACTGAGGAATCAGTCCATCCGCGATAGCGGTTTTTATCCCTCTGTTTGATGTTATTTGTGTGTTCCTATGTCGTTGACGTGTGCCGCAGGTTCGAGATGGCATGTTCCCCCTCCCACGCCGTCAGTTTTCCCGTATGCTGCCCTGATGGGGCGGACCGTATTGGAGGTCGAAAGAGGGAGAATTGGATGAGGCACAGGTGACGACCGCGCAATTTTCCTGTGCCGATCAGTTCTCGCAAGGGACTTACCTAAGAAAGAAGACGACCGGGGGCCGATGAGGTAAAACTTGGTGACTGACTGTCTTGGGTATACAGACTATCATTGCATCGATAGCAAGCTGACCTGGATCGTCGGGGGCCGGCCTTGTCATGATCCTGGTTCGGTGAGAGCATTCCCAGGTAAATGATATCCTAGCATGGTGTAGACAACCACTTGGACGCCAACTCACAATAACGAGATCCGCGCCACTGTTTAAGAGATGAGTTCACTGTCTGCCGCCACACAACGGCGACCAATCCCCTCCGTAGGGACAGTTTAACCCAGAAGGTATGGATTCACACACGATCATCACCCCAAGTCTGTCAGCGCTGTCCTGTCAGGGTGGAAATTCGCGTATAGCCATTCTGGAAGCCACACTTACATGTGGAAATCGAAAGTATGGGTAACCCATCAGAATCAATCACCTGATGCTTGCTGCGTACATGTGCTGCCAGAACCAACATTCCCAAAAGGGAGTCGGGTGAAAAACTAAATCTGAGTAGCTCCATGTGAGAACTGCATCAGATGGATGGTATGCGGCGCAGTGGAGCAGATATCGTAACCTGTCTTGCTGCGGTCCTTGGCGGATAACATGGCATGTGTGAACAGTTTGTCATTAGTTACACGATAATGCGACAAGGCGATGGTTACTAAGAGGTGTGAACGCCAAACACGACTTGACGCTGTGCAGAACCGTGGGCGAAGACACGGATTGGGGTCCAGAAATGTCTGCCGACGAGCCTCGTATCTTCGATGGCAGTTCAGCGGTGTAAGCCTTCTCGTTTGAATTATAGTCCAGCAGAGAACATTGAGCGATTCGAACATGCAGGTGCCGTGTGAAAGCGGGAGAGACCGCGCGCGGACCTGCGCAAAGGTAGTACCCAGCGAAGGATACGATAGTCGTTGTCCAAGTCCAATGATCCCAAACAACAGCCTTCCCGAGGTTGACGTTGAACCAGGTGTAGTCCCGCAAGACATATCTCCCAGTGGATGATCTCTTTGCAGTACTGAGGCCGCCAAGCTGCTGAACCAAGGGATAAGCGAGCCTTTCGGGGATTCTTTTGGTTAGATCGTCAGACAAGAATCACCCCATCCGAGATCGTGTGGTGCCGCTGTCCATCCAGTTCAGTGTTGGTCTGAGTATTCCACAGCGGAGAAGAGACTATGGGGAGAGAAAGCGTGCGAGGGCGTAGCGCGGTCACTGGTATATGAGTGCGACTGGTGAGGTACCCTCACAGTCTTCGCCACGGGATTCGTCACTGACATAGCTTACTGATAAGATGTGGCAACCATACGCTGGACCAAGGGGACGCAGATCGACCGCGTTGACGTATGGGCGCCATTCTGGACAAGGGTGCTTCACATTGGCGTTCAAGAATCCGGGATTTTCGACGCAATCTGATTGCATTGCCCACGTTTAAACGAACAGCAGAGTCGTCGTGTCCCCATGCTGAAGGTTGTGATCCTGCTCGCGACGTAGACAAAATGTCGCCGGCAGAACCGATGCAGTTGCCTCGGTACCGGCCTTTGTGGTAACGGCGGTGTATCAAGTTGACCTTGTGAGCGTCAGAAATCCGCGGTGGGTAGTGCTGGCCCCCAAAATAGAGTGTAGCAGCACGGAGAGCGCGGGAGAAATGAGAGCGCGGGTTCTGACAGAGACGGGGGGCGAGAATCGTATGTCTGCGCCTAGCCTACCCCTTCTATGGAATGGATGGAGCAGCCTCACAGGAGACCGATGAGCACAAGCTCGGCTTGCATGTGTTTTGCGGGTATCGCGGCACCCGCTGAATGGTTGAAACCCAACACTCCCCTGCAAGCTGAGTGGAGTCCGAGCCCACGAGTGTGCTGTTGATGTTTCGCGCGTGGTAGTGCTTTCGTGAGCACGTCAGCAGTCATGTCCGTCGTCGGACAATATACCAATGCCATCCAACCGACTTTGTGGTTTTCCGCATGTGGAGGTTATGGAGATTGAAATAGTGCAACCATTTGTGAAACTGCACATTCGGAGGGATTGCAATTGCTGGTAGTGTCAGAGGGTTCATATCTGACCTCAGTATGTAAATTTCAGAGCCAGATGAGATCTTTTTCCATCCATGCCATTGACACGAATTTAGCCACAGCAGTGCTAAGCATAAGCATGGTCTCTTTCTTGGAAGTCCATGTTGAGAAAAGACTAGTTAAGGTCTAGTGTATGCCTAGTTCATATAATGGACTAGACATATTGTATTGACATTGCTAACTAGTCAAGTATCAACTATACTAAACCCCAGAACAACGAACATCCTACTACAATTATCCTAATGCTATTAGGATAAGCGTGACTTATGCGTGACTTATCAATAGGTCATGCAACCTTCTAGACTCGAGTCATTATGACTCTGGGTGACTCATATGGACTCATATCTGAGTCATACCAAGTCATAATGAGTCACAATAACTCATTCTATAATCATTGACAATGTGAGTCAGAGTGACTCATATCGAGTCAAGATAAGATCACATGCTTTAAATATAAGTCATTAGGAGTCAGAATGACTCCAGACGACTCATCTTTAGGTTTATACTCAGACTCCTGACTAGTATAAAAGCAGCATATAACGTACCCAATGCTGTAATGAATCCATAACCATTCACCCCTGGTTTCATTTCGCTCTTACCTCACTTGAGGCTATTGCCCCACATTAAACTCTATCCTATTGCAACCACAGTACCCATACTCGGGTACTGATACTCTACCAAGACTAAACTCTGCTAGTACAGTGAGTCTCACACTGTGCATCATCCCTTCGTTGCTGCGCCCCGAGTGAAAGTGGATAGTGGTGCTGTACCCGCATATCCATCCTCCCACTTTCATTA